>BQKN01001102.1:74845-111368 GCA_022839385.1 Asparagus kiusianus
AAAAGAGATTTTTTTTTTGCGAATTTTTTTTATAAATCTGATGGTTTTCAAAATTTGTCCTAATAATAATAATAATTTAAAAATAAAATATTCACAATTTTAATTGAAATTTGAATTATTGTGACTCACAATAAAACAAGCATTTTTGGGTGACCCTACCATATCTTTCCTTACACTGCTCAACCTCTTTCCTCTCCGGATTCCTCACAATAATAATAAAAGGCGCAGCCACAGAGAGAGGAAACCTAATCAATGGCAGCTCTCTCACTCAACCGCTGCCTCCTCCCCAAAACCCTCGATCCCCTCGTCTCCCGCCACGTGTCCCGCCGGAGGCGGTGGGGCTCCGTCGCCGCCGCCTCCCTGCCCCCGCGGCGGTGGGTTAGGCGGGCGCTGCGGGCCTCGGCGGGGGACTCGTCGTCGGCGCCGTTCGAGATGTCGGTGGAGAGCGCGCTGAAGCTTCTTGGGGTCGAGGAGGGCGCTTCCTTCGATGAGATTCTGAGAGCCAAGAACGCCATCGTTGCCTCTTGCAAGGATGATCAGGAGGCCATTGCTCAGGTTTGATTTTGGAGTTTTCTAGGGTTTTTTAGGGAAACATTCTATGGGTTTTGTTCATTTATGGTGTGTTTGGGAGTTTACTAAAGGGAAGGAAAGGTAAACAACGGGAAGGGAAGGGAAGGAAAGGAAAGAGAATTGTAACATCTTGTTTGGGAGTTGAGTAAGGTGAATAAATGTGAAAGGAAGTAAATATATGTAAATTTACATAAATGACTTCATACTAATAACACATCAGTCCTTTTATTTGTTTTGATGGGATAAGAATGACATTACATCCCTTTACCCTCCTTTACCCTCCTCTACCGCCCAAATCAGAGGGGAAAGAAAACCAAACAATTTTAACATCTTTTCCCCTTCCTTCCTCCTCTCTACCCTCCTTAAAAAAACTCCCAAACAAGATGAAAGCATCATTTCTCTTCCCCTCCCCCTTTCTACCCTCCATCCAAACAGGACATTATTGAATTCAGCTGGAAATTTGCTGACTTTTTACATAATAAATGGAAAGCCCTATTTGCAAGTTAATGTTGGAATCATGACATACAACGCAGCGGAAAAAATATATCATGACTATTAATCAAAATTAATTAAAATCTAGAAAAATACCTGAAACGTTTTCCGAGTTTCTACAATAATCTGTCCCGAGATCAATCCGAAATAGCTTCCTCAAGAGAAAAGCCTCCAATTGAAATCCACCCGTCACCGTAGAGGAGAAATACTGAGAGATAGATTCTCAAAAATCTATTTCTTCATATTATCTTCATAAGATTTTCAGTCTCATCTCTCTCTTCTCATAAGGCTACATATGAACCCTATTTATAGGAGTACACTAGTCTTAGAGATTTTAACTTTAAACAATTCATAATTATCTAGAACTCTATCCATAACAATTAAGGATAGAATAGATTTGTTCAAAAACTTTATCCATAACAATTAAGGATAGAAATAGATTTATTCAAAAACTTTATCCATAACAATTAAGGATAGAAATAGAATTGTATTGTATGTATACCTCTTCTAAAGACATTAGTGAGACCAATTGGGTCTCATATCGAGAACCAATTATTAATCAAATTAATAATTTTAATTTAACAATCAAATCCCTATCCGACCAATTGTTCATAAAAGCTCTTCCATAACATGGGGTTAATTATTAATAAATAATATCTTACATTCACTCCCTTCCAGTATCATTTATTTTAGGCAACTTTTTTAAGCAGGACAACTCACCTATTTGCTCATGCCTAAATTTGTAATTCCCATGAACATAAATAAAAATCATTTTAAAACATCAAAATATTTTATTTTTATAAGAAAGTAAATTTGTAAAAATATTTTCAAAACCACCTGTCGGCAGGAATTTAATAGCTTCATGGGAATGCATAATAAATTAACTCATCATAATGAGCATACTGGATCCTATCTAGACATCCATTATTTTCCTAAATAAAATTTAGCAACCCAATGTTTCAGGTTGTGTAGCGCTTGCTAAACAAGCTTAACCATCACATCAAAGCTTACTAAATTATCAAATCGAAAATAACAATATCATCAAGTGAAATGGACCATGTAACTACTTGAATTCTCTCTCTTAGGTGACTCATCCTAGAGAATTCAAATACGGTCTAGTGCTACATACATCATAATGCGTGCTTATGACATACACCCGGAGAATCTCCATTCCCGATGGTTGAGACCCACCACCATATCTCATATATCGGTGTCATGCATAATAACCTGTTATAACAAAGTTATCATTTACTAGTTATAGGTTAAGCACAAATTTAAAAAATTTCTAAGTTAGATCATATCTCCAAGCATGTGACCATCACAGTACATGATCTAACAAAATAACTTCTAAGGATGTATATAACAATTATATAAATAATACCCAAATTATGTGCAACAATTAAATTTATTAACATTACAATATTATTACATAATTTGTATTGGATGTTCAAGGGCAAATTATTATTACTATTCCAGCAGTTAATACCCCAAAGGTTCGCCCTTTTTTGGCTTTGATACCCACAGAGTCCTAGCTTTGTTCCTCACAATGTAAATTACTCTACATAGTGCTCGGATTGACAATTTTCCGACCTTCATATAGTTCGAAAATATTCGCATTTTTCCTTTTCGATAACATCTCCTGTAACTGAATCAACCATGTGATGTTCCGGCTAGCCGTACAATAGGGAGTTCCATGTAATTTGCGAGTTCTTGAATGGCCATGGCGTTTGTTAATGAGAATCATCTCTTTATTGTGTTTGTTTGTTTTCCTGTCTCAGGTGGAGGCAGCATATGACATGTTGCTCATGCAGAGCTTAACTCAACGAAGGGCCGGCAAAGTTGTAAACAGTAGCATCAGATACGCTGATGTCAAACCCGTAAGAACTTCCCAGCCTAGCTCTTTGCCACGGTGGCTACAGACAACCGTAAAAAACGCGCCTGTGTCAGTTGAAACCCCTTCTACTCGTGATTTGGGTATACAAGCAGGAGTTTACGGAGCCTTGGCGGTTTTCACGTTTGCTAGCGGAGCCTCCTCGCCTTCAGGAGGAACGTACACTGGCGCTGATGTTCCTGGAATAATATTGGCTACTAGTTTTGGCGCTTCTCTCTACTTCTTGACGAAGAAGACCTCAAGTCTAGGTAAGTAGTGGATTGGTTTAGTCTCCTTTCTGTTGGATGTTAAGTCCATGGTCTGCATTGCAACTTGAGAAGAGTATGTATTGTAGTTTCAAGTTTTACTGAGTTATGAAACACCCATCACTCAGTTATCAAAGAATGGTTGTGGTTTTGTTGCATCACCTTCACTCACAAGGTGGAACTTATCCTGCTAGAAAGAATTTAGGTCCAACGGCAGCAACAACTGAACTTCTTTTCTTTGTTCAACTCCATTAAAGATCATCTCCTTTTTCAGATTAAGGACCGGAATATCTAATTTACCTCTTTCCCTCATCGTTGCAACTCCCATCAGCTATAATTGATTTGAATAGATCTGTTATTGGTCCCCCTCGGACATGCCCAAATCGTTGCAAATGATCCCCAACATCTGCCATCAAAGGATATATGTTCTTATGCATGCATGTACCTATTCTTATCGTTTTTTTTTTTTTTTTGAAAAATTGCTTTGTCATACATTTTAAATATGTTTATTCCGTGAATGCTTACTTTTTTTTAAAATGATTCTTCATAAATAGCATAATACACTATTTTATAAAGCGTAAAAAGTTGTATAAGCCTCTTGTAAAACTCTCTCTCCTATTTCATTCAATATATATTTGGTCACATAATCTTCTAGAAGCAATTCCTATTTTAATCTTCCAACTTTAATCCTATGGGAATTATTATTCTCAATCTTATCATCACGTTGAATGATGGATCCTAAAAATGATTACTAAATCCAATCATTTGAATGATGGTTTCCTTCCTCTGAAACTCTCTGGAAGCGCTGAAACATGAAAACTATTTTGCTTTTCTGTATTTGCAGGAAAGGCGACGCTGATAACTGTTGGTGGACTTGTCATTGGAGCAGCGGTTGGATCAGTTGTTGAGCAGTGGTTGCAGGTAGATATAGTTCCCTTTTTCGGCATCCATTCACCTGCAGTGATTGTAAGCGAATTCATTCTGTTTTCTCAGTTCTTGGTATCTCTGTATTTGACGTAGGCCTGTCAACATTACCCATTTTTAACTTTGTAGTTATTGTTAGTATAACCATTTCAATTGTTATCCGCTGAATGTACACTTAGCTTGTATTGTATCCAAAATGTCAAAATATGTGTACATAAAATTTACTGCAGTTTATAGTTTTATCTGTCAGGTGTTGTTGGAATATCTTATAATAAGATAAGTGTGCTCAAACATTTTTATTTATTATATTTTGCTTCACAATCTCATTTTCTAGTCCTTGGACATTGAAAATATTTGTTGGGGGGAGTTCAGCATTGTCTAGTTGTCCGGAAGGAAAAAAATTAAAAATGAAAATCTCTATAGTCGTTCAAAAAAGAAACATACAATAAATAAACCAATCTCTATTTATTTTCTTTTCACAAAAACAACAACAGCAGCAGCAAGAATAGTGATTCCCGTTGAGAACAATCAGCACAAATCTAGCTCTGTACCCTAAAACTGCATATAAATTTGAGAAAACAACTCGAAAATTTAAACTACTACGCATCGTCCATCGTTTCATCTGTCGTCCACTTCAACCTGTGAGCCTTGAACTTTCCCTTCAGTCTCAATTGTCACTTTCACCTTTTCATTGCACATCAAAATCTTCTCATACAAGTTCACAGAATCCTTACAAAACACCATTAACGACTCAAAAACCCCAATCAATCCAATCCTAAATCCTTCAAGTGTGACCCTCTGAGTCTTCTTCATGCATTCTTGATGCTTCACCTTCTCCACTTCCACCTTTTTCATCAATTTATCGATCAAGTCTCTATGTTTGATATCCGAAAGCTTTGATTCAAGAACTCTTCGATCTAGTTCTTTGACAAGGCTGTCTACTCTCTTCTTCTGTTGTTGTTGTTCTCCTTGCTTAACCCACAAAACTCTTGTGGCCTTGATGAAGCCTTTTATAGCCAAGGACACTGACTTGTAGTTTGCGGAGTCACTGACTTGAGAATAGAATTCAATGTATATCTTTGTGCTGCGATATAACTCATGAAGCATAATCTCCAGTTTTGAAACTCTGTCGCTAGCCTTATAGTCAGTTGTGTCTGTGAATCATTGCAAAATTTCCGTAGGTAGGGCACGAGAAGGATTTTACTTGTGACATAATCTTTTTTTGGGTTTCATGGGATTCTAACATTATCTTCCATGTTCTAAGTAAACTGCAAAAGATAATACCACAAAGTTAAGCAATGAAAGCTCATTAGTGAGTTAGCTAATTGCACGTAGCCCTGCTGTAGTATCCTTGTTTTGCACTTTAGTTTCAGTGTCCATGATAGACCCCCCTCAGTTTTTTCTTTTATTTTTTTTTCTGGTGACTATTTTACCCTCGGTGAAATTTTGGTAGATATTACCCCCAGGTGAAATTAGTGAGTTTATCTGAGGGAAAAAGAGTAAAAAAAAAAAAACCCCAAGAGGATCTATTTGCAACAATAAAACTACAAGAGTAGTAAGTTCAAAACAAGGATATCTCAGGTATCTATGTGCAATTAACCCTTGATGAATTGGTGGTGATATTACTGTGCTTTACCCTTGTAGAAGCTCGAAGACCTGGGGCTGTAGCTCTTCATCTCTGACCTTCTGTATTTTGATCGATACCTTCTCTATGAAACGGAAGGAGACCAAGATTCTTGTGTATAACTCTGTTAATTTAGACTTGGTTTTTTCGAGTGAATGTGTATCAACTCCTTTGGCATCCAGTTGTTCTCTCTATAGTTGTAAGCATTTTTTCTTGTAAGCTTGCCGTGTATGATCTCCGGCCTAAATAGGATGGGAGGATGAACAAGATCAGGAGTGATCCATGATTAACGAAAAAAGTTTATATCATAATTTATAGTGCATTTTAGGAACAGTAATAACGTACCTTGATTTCCTCGTAGAGCTTTTTCTCCCAGTGATATAACCTTCCTAGCGTCTGTGAGTGACTTCCTGATTCCATTCTGCCATTATCGCCGACGATTTTGCTCTTGCTTTGGATTGATATAGAGTCTTTAGAGCTTAAGCTTGATGGAGGAGGATAACTCCCTGATGCAGGTTTGGATGAATTCTCTGCATAAGAATAGATTTATAGCCAAGTAATTATTGATGTGAACAAGTAACCAAGTTAAAAGAAGAAAATTTTTACATCACGTTGTAGCATCAATCGAGGGTGACCTACTAAGCTCTAGATACAAAATAGAGAAGGGCAAGTCAAGAGCAAGAGGAGAACTTAGGAAACACCATTAGACTCAGTTCTAGCAAAAAATTTGTGTCCGCAGGCTTTAACGCTTCCCAAAATTTTCTAACACAGGCTAAAGGATCAAGATTCTAACAAACCAGAGAACCAAATCCTCAGATCAATTCAATTCAAAACCTCAATAATTAAAAGGCAAGGTAAAAGGGAAGAAAAGTAAATTAACTTTCGAAGAACAATTTTTTTTTTTTAAGAACCAACCTCTAAGTTCACCAAGTTCAAAACTTTGATCATCCAAATCAATCTCTAGCACCTTAGACACCTCCTTCCCACAATCCCCCACATTCCTCAACGCATCAAGCAGCTCCCTTTCCTCCTCCTCTGTCAGTTTCTTCTCCTCGCCAGATCTCCGGCGAATGCCCGCCTCACTTTCCTCCTCCTCTGTCAGTTTCTTCTCCTCGCCAATGATCCGGCAAACGCCCCCCTCATCTGCTGCCACCACTCCCTCGAAAGGGTCGAAGAAATCCCACCCGAAATCCCTCAAATCGTACCCACATCTCATCTTCTCCGGCTCTTTTCCGTTTCCATCTCCGTTACGTCCATCTGTAACTGAAAGAACAACAATTTACAGCGTTACATTGTCAGGCGGCGGGCGTATTGTGATCCTGCTAATCAAAATAACACAACTGATCACAGTGCATGATCTAATAAAATAATTCAAGAGATACCGCATCATTATATAAATAGTATCGAAAGACACGTGCAACAATAAGGTTTTCAACATTGAGCTACCTCTACCAGTAACTGTATAGGATTCGATACTGGGCCTGCTGGCGGATTGGACGAGGAGAGAGGGCTGAGGAGGAGAGGAGTGGTGGAGGACGAAGGAGTTGATTGCCACAGCGACGGAGCGGAGGGAGAGGAGGTAGTGGCGGTGGGCGAAGGCCAGGGTGTAGCGGGCGCCGATGGCGGACAGTAGGAGGCGCTTGCGATCACGGCAGAGGGACACGGCGTCTTCTTTGAGGAGATGGGAGGCTGTACAGTTTCCCATTTTGGTGGATTCTTGTTTTTTTTTTCCTACCCCCGGAAATTTACAGTTTTTTGAGAGGGAAAAGAGCTGTATTGGATTCATGAGCTTCTGACTGTGGTCAGGGGAGGGAAGGAATATAGGAAGGATTTATGTGGGGAGATTTTCTTTATATCGAACCGGTGCTAATCATTTATTACATTAATAAAATTCATTAAATTATTGTATAAATTTTAAATCTAGTAATCCAAGAGTGAATACAAAATTCTAGTGGAAACTATATCCTCATGCGAGGGAATAGACAGTTCTGTCCCATGAATGACATAGAACTAGTCTGGATCCGATGAAATATTCGTAACTCAAATCTATATCTGATGTGATATAGTTAAGTTTTGTAGTAAAATATTCAAATATGTATCCAGAATATCTCATATTAGTCATACTATTACAATAGTTTTAATCCTTAGATTATTGGTTTGAGGTCAATTTTGATGATCAATATGTCTAATCTTAGCTTCTTTGATATAATGAGCATATTAATGAACTCTTTTGTATCACATGAACTATATTTTTTTTAATATTATATTGTTCTCTCATATTCGTTTTGTATCCGCATGCATATTCGCTCATATATCCGTAAGTATATCTGTATCCGATCCGATTTTAGCGGATATGAATATGAATCGTCATCACCAAGATATATCTGTATTAAGCGCATATGAATATGATAAGTATCATATCCGAGTTATATCCAAACCGAATGCACCCCTACATAGAACCATACGCTCTCATGAGATAGTTTTGATAGAATCTGAACTCATCTAAGAATTGTTATCTTTTTGACGTACCAAGAGCGTCGTGAACTGAAGGACCGCATACTTTTTACTCTAATTGTCTAATTCTATTAGTGTCCTCTCTGTCATCTTAATATAGCACTTCATTGTTTTTTTTTTTTTTTTTTTGGTCCTTTTTTATATGAATATCAGTTCAATGTATTTTATCCATTGAATAGTATCCTTTTTTACTATAAATGGTAGAATACGAGGTGCCTTTTGAAGGATTGATTGCAGATGCATTGGTAGTAAATAGGGGTTACGTAACTATTGGCCCAGATGAATAAACATGAAGCTCTGACGAAGCCATGAAAACATAAGCTCCTGCAGCTTCAAATGCTACACCATAAGCCAAACGGGGATTGCTACACCATAAGCCAAACGGGGATTGCTACAGGGACCCAAATAGGGGACCCAAGGCATGAGACATATGAGGTGTCACCATCCGGTTGTGCACTGTTTATAAACAGTGCATCATACAACCGGATGGTGACATCTTACATGTCCCATATCTTGGGTCCCTGTAGCAACACCCTAAGCCAAATCACCAAATAAAACGGCCATTGGATAATGAATAGTCAAGCAATAAATTACAAGAGGGGAATAAAACTGAAACAGCAAAGAGAAAGTTACCATCCACACTTTTTACAAGCCAAATCAACCCCACTACATTGAGGGAGAAAGAAAAAAAAAAGATAAAGAACAAAAAGGGCCTTGAATAACCTAAAGTGCGATATACTGTCTCCTGATTTTTCTTAACAAGTGAGATATACTCTCTCTGCAGTTTTACAGTCATGCTACCGTAAAATAAATCAAAATATATAGAGCTATTTTCATCTTCAATCTCTTGTAATAATCCTTCATCATACACCACCCCCTCTTATAGATACAGGTGGAACTCTAACCCCTGAGCTCGCCTTGATTATAAGATTTGAATCAAGGTATAGAACGATAACGGTTATATCATCATGAAAATGTCTACGAACACCTCGGTCTATCTTCTTGAGATCCGAGTATCTCATCTCCCTCTTCTTTGCTGCCTCTTGCAGTGCAGTTTTCACTAATCTCCGAGCACTACCCTGCAGATATCAAGTAGAGCTCCATTATAAGTAGCGCAGCAAAATAGCTTTCAAAGTCGATCTGACAACTTGAGATTAAATCCGGGTTAGTTTTGAACCGGGAGGGGGGTTTTGGTTTATTCCAAGCCCAGTTATTGGGCAAAAGTGACCAAACAAAAAACTGGTAAAGTCCCGCCTTTCGGTTTTGCCAAACTAGGATTATTCCTGGTCTGATTATTGTTTCACTTGATTTGGTGAACTCAGTTTGCCAAACACTGCCAGAGTTTTTTTTGCCCCCGGAATCTTTTGAAGGAAGAGCTCTAAAGCCTTTAATATGCATGGAATATAGAGAGGGAAAAAAGGGAAATAAATTATGTGGAGCTTTGATGATTTAGACAGTACATAAAAATTTCATCCATATTCTTTGGTAGTGTTGGCATCTAAAGACTAACATCTTTGCTTATTTCATCCTTCATAACCACAAGTCCGTAACTAAAGCAGGTCATTAGTTTCTTAATTATATTTTATTTATTTCATTGTCCCGTGCACATTATTTACCCTTTAAACAAACTAGATGTATATCAATTTCGCGTACTTTTCTGTCCGTCTCACTTTCCTTTAGTAGTTTCAATCAATTTACTAATGTCATGGACATCTAGGCTCACAATGTTATATCTGACAAATTTGTTTTGTTTGTTCCTCGATCTTCCATTACTACAAAGTTTTAAAATAGCATGCAAAAAGCATATGATGAACCACATGAATCTTCTAAGTTGACAATTAATGAATAATTTATAATGTATAAACCTCTGTCTGCATATGAAAATAGAAAAAAAATTGACTAACAGAAATGCAGTAAGCTGAAGAAATTCAGAGCCAGCTCTTTTTACTGTATTTTTGTAAAAGGTAAAACGGCTTTCTTAACGTTAGTCTGTCACATACTTTCAAAATTTTAAATTAGTCCCTCAAATCATTAAAATTGCTATTAGTTTTCTCGGTCCTTTTGAAAGTATTCCCTCAAATCATTGAACCTGCTACTACTTCCCCCAATTTTCAAGTTATTTTTGAAATTAGTCCTTCAAATCAAAAGTAGTAGTAACTAGAGGAACTGACTTTAAACAACTTATGAGAATTGGTGGACCTAATAGCATTTCAATGATTTGAGGGACTAATTGCAAGATAAAATAAAAACTAGAGGACCTAATAGCAAACAGCCAATTCAATGATTTAAGGGACTATTTTCAAAATGTGAAAGATTTCAAGGACTAATATCATAAAAAACCCAAGATAAAAAAGAAGATGACATTGGGAAAAGCTTACATTTCGAGGATGATTCTTAACAATGTCAACTGCTTCCTGGTTGCTAAGGTGCTCCCATAGACCATCTGATGCAAATATCAGAAACTTATCTTGGGGCATTAATGGTTGCACAGTAATTGCTGGCTCAGCACTAAGTATGGGCTTTCGAATAGGATCCCGTAGACGAAACTTTGCGAGCAAAGGCTCCCTGTTAAACTCCGCTCTCTTTAGGTAGACATCACCAATTGATCTAGAAACCTGAGAGGAAAGAGTACTTTTCATTAGGACTAAAGTTCTGCTCAAGAAAACTTCCAGTATGCCATGTAAAAAATGTTGATCTGATGACTGACCCTCCAGCTTTTGAACCAAAAAGCCATGTATATGAATAGCAGTATGCAGCACTATTTACTATATTTCAAACATTATACAGAATAACATGCATGCGCACATGCACACATATCCTTCACCCGAAATCACAAAAATAAAAAGGTTTGCACTTATTAACATTGTTTATATCCCCACCCCCCACCCCCCCCCCCCCCCCACCCCACCCCAAAATAAAGAAGGTCAATAAGCCACCAAAAAAGAATTTTAGTGCCCATAATGCAAAATCAGCATAGACAAATTGATGATATTTTGCATTGACTGCCAAACTAGTTTCAATTCATAAGAAATTAAGGATGTACTCTGTACTGTAAAGATCATATCGCATACTTTGGAGGATCTTTTTGAAATTTCCATAGCAATTAGAGCGGTTTTGGTTCAAACAACATGACAACCACCCCACCTGGGCTACTACTGCTTACCCATGTAAAATTATTGAGATATCTGAATGGATGATAGGGAAGACACAAGTGATGGCTCTATGACAACAAAGCCTTATCCCAATATCTTGACATTGATCCACAACATTAAAGTCTTTATTCAAGCTTTTGCAGTAAGATACGTGCATCCTTTTTTGCCATTTTGCGTTGACTACTATATGCTTTTGCGTCCATATGGATTTCTTTATGCCTAATTTCTTGTGCTCATTCCTCCATTAACTAGGATTTGTTGCTACTCCTAACAGGTGCACTTATGGCATTAAAATACAATGCATGTTGTTCTTAAATATCATAAATCCATGCATATAATAAATAAATGACATAATCAAATGGTAGTGAATACCTGGATAATTCCCTTCACACGCCATACATTATGCTTCAGAACTACAATCTGCGGATCGTCCGGATGCAATGAACGTAGTTCTTGTCTAACAGACTCAATACTTGCATTGTGCTCAGCAGACAACTGGACTGCTAAAACCTCCCTAGTTGCCTTGACCGCTCTCCCTAAAACAACACGGGAGTCTCCAAGATTAGCAACGTAAAGAGTTCCTCCAGAGACTATGCCAATAAGACAACAAGAACCAACAGCAGCAATCTGAGGTTTCAAGAGCCATTGTCTCGTGACCAGTGAGATAAACCCATCCTCTGTCGCTTGAAAAGCCCTCCGTATCACATCAGCAGACATTGATTGTTGCTCTGATGTAAACCCTGCATAGCAGTAGTTAGCTTGTAGCTTAAAATATTCATTATGGTCAAGGAAAAGACACATATATCCTCGCAACTAAATGGCCATTAATTAAAATAAATGGATGTAACACATAAATAATGATGCCCACAAATCATGCACCAACCATTACAAATGTCCATTTACAAAGAAAACCACAGACGATTGAACATGTTTAGCTATCCATTAGGCTGTAAATCTTAGAAAAGCTATCAAAACTGGGCAAGGAGAAATGAAAAGATGACACAAGATGTTACCTTCATAACAGAAAAAGACTAAATTCAGTAGATAATAAGGGGTCGAAGATGGATTCATATTCTGAGGGATTCGACTAGGTTTTAGGCTAGCTGCCCTCTGCTTTATCCAGGCTTGGGGCAGACAGTGAAAGAATAAACATTTAAGTTGGCTGAGTTGTTTCTGAAGAAAGATATAAACAAATTTGGAGCGAAATTCACAATCTAAACAATTTAAACTTTACATAACAATAATAATCAAAAATAGAAATAGAAATCATGAACAAATCACTAAATATGAAATACATGAAATCTGCAGCACAGTGCTAGAACCTTACTCTTGATATGAGTAAAGAGATTCACATTATCATATACCATAACAAACACAAACATAATTACACAATAACAGGTATAAATAATACAACAAACATTGAAATGCACTGAAATAATGCAGCACGTAACTAAAACCTTACTCTTGATATGCTGAAATAGATGATCATTGATATACTTCGACGTCTCCGGGCCTCCATGGCCATCATAAACCCCGACGAAGGTCCCGTGGGGTCCGGACTCGAGGGAACTCAGCGGGCCCGACTCGAGCTGGCACTGGTCCTCCAACAAGTTGTTAGCTTGGACCACAGCCATGGAGAACTCTCCACTGACATGACGGCCGGAGTCCTTGTACCACAAAAGCCCGTCTTGGCGGCCCGAGACGTCCGAGCCCGCGGGCCCGTCTCGACCCAGTCGCGGGCCCCAACAGGCCCGCAGGATGTCCAATAACCGAGATAGCATCCCTCATCTCACCCAAAATCTCCTCCGTGTTCTTGACATGGGCATTGATTTTTTGGAGGAAAAGATAAAATTCTTTGTATCTGAAGAAGAAACCCAGATCAAGAAATCAATCAATTAAACCCAGATCAAGAAATCAATCAATTACTCTTTCTACAACGCAAAATTAAGCATAATAAGAGAGACCCAATTCCCTGTCTCCATCAAATGAAAACCCCATGAAGAAAAAAAAACAAGAAATCTCCAATCTCAATAGGCTAATATTATGAATACAAGAACTAACCTTTTTGGATTTGAGTTTGAGTGAGCTGGTTTGAAATTACCCAGCGAAATTATCAAAGTGAAGATAGCCCATAGATCTGGAGATCCAGCAAGCGGAAGGATGGGCCTCTCTAAATCCACCCCACACACACAAAAACTGCTAGAGAGAGGAAGAGCTAAGATTGGATTGGACTTGCTTAGAGAGAGAAGGAGAGGGAAAAAAAAGGGTGTCTTTTGTTTGCAACCAACTTGATGGGTCTCCTCGAGTTTGAGCGATGGAGGGAAGCTCGGAAAGAATAAAAAAAGCTCGTCGTCTCTCCCAAGCTCTCTCTCTCTCTCTCTCTCTCTCTCTCTCCAGCGAGCAAGGAAGCAATAAAAATGGCGAAAATCTTAAGAGAGAGAAAGGGTCTATGGAGGACAGCCAGAGGAGTCAAGAGAAGTAGCCGTGGGCTCCAGCTCGTCTCTGAGTTATCTCCCGCAAGCCGAGGGAGGGAGAGGAAAAGGGGAAGAAATGGTGGGGGGGGGGGGAATTTTTTATTTTTATTTTTTTGGGATGTAGTTTCTATTTTTAATTTGTCTAATTTTGGATCTATTAATCTTTTTTATAATGTTTATTAGCATGTGTTTTTATTGCTTATTAATAGGTAAGGTTGTTGTTTGCATTATTTTGTAATAGAAAATAACTAGTGTGAACACCATAAAACCATTACATATTTTTTTCCTGCTACAGTAATTCCGGTATTAGTTGTTGCGGTATTTTTTTAATTTTGAATTGTTACAGTGTTCCCGTGCTGTAGTTATATTTTTCAAAAAACCATTGTGTCTGGTTTCATGTTTGCTACCGTAAATACTACTGTAGTATTTACTGTAGCATAAATAGTAAATCTTGGGTTCTTCCATTTGTATAGAGGAGTAGATTTAGAATTATATCATTTTGTTATCTATTCCTTTATACAAATGGGAGAATCCAATATTCACTATTTACGCTACAGTAAATGGTACAGTAACATTTACTGTAACATTTATTGTATCATAATTACTGTGGCAGCTAGGAATGGGGGTACTGTAGCATTTTAAAAATTGCTAATTTTAAAAAATCACTGTAGCAGAGCGGGATGCTGTAGCAATTCGGAAAAACACTGCAACAGAGCCGATACTGTAGCAATTCAAAAAAAAACAAAAAATATTGTAGCATAAAAAACCGGGATTACTATAGCGGGAAAAAAAAAAGATATGTCGTGCAAAGCACGGTGTTCACACTAGTTGGCGTAATGAAAAAAACAACACAAATTGTTGGATGGATACTCATGTGGAAAATTTAAAATGCATATGAAAATAAGACGGGGTGAAGTGATATATTAATCAAACGGATGTTGAATTTTGATAGGGCTGAAATAGAGATAATGATGAATGAAAAAGGAGAAAATCAAAAAAAAAATGTGATAACAATAAAGATGAATATTACTTTCAATAAAAAAAAGATGAACAGCAGCACTTGTCGCATTCCTGCAATCAGTGGATGTTTTTTAAATGTATAGTAATGGAATTTGATAGAGGTGTCTTCTATTTCTAATGTGCATACAAATTATGTGCATAAGTAGTTAATAAGGATTTTGATCACAAATATTCCCTCATTTCAACTAGTCAATTTACGCTTCCCCTTTGATTTAGCTAATACGTGTATGGATACTTAAACTAAAAGCTTAAGCAATACTCTTTTCATATTTTTGTTAATGGATCAATTATGACTTATCAATTCTGTGTATAAATTAGCCCCAAATACATAAAATAAGTACCATTTGCCTAGGATTGGATCAAGATGAGAGTACCGTCGGCCACCATTCCAACTAGTTGATAGTAAAAAAATATTCCGCGGGCTCATATAGTAGACATCCTGATTTATAATAATAGGGTTTTCCAATATGAAGAATTATATTATAGCTTGACCAAATGATATTGATATAGGAGACATTATATATGCATAGAGCTTTCTGGAATGCTAGCAAACTTGCGTATATGATCAGTTCGTTTTCTTATCAACTGGACATGTTCTGCTGCCTAGAAAATTTAAAGTTATTATGAAGTTTCAGAAGTAAATTTTATATTCTAACATGTCTCAACAGGTTTATTCATGACCGAACCAATTGAGTCATCCATCAAATTTATACATACAAAAAATACAAGGAACCAATTGACCTTTATAGGTTTCTAACATCACGTGGGGAGCACAAATTTCTCATATGTGACATATAGCTTAGCTTATGATAGTTCGTTTGATTGACTTGATATAATAGATTCAAGTGTGTCGATAATAGTACTACTGTTCAGTCTCTATATATCTTTAGCGCATAGCTCATTGCCAGCTTGGATTAAACGTATAGCAAACTAAGTCACATGAACAATTAATACGTATATATGAAGGGTGACAATCAACGAATGTCTTTGTTGGTGTATATACAAAGAAATTAAGCAGATTCTTTCCATGAAAAATTAGACCTTCATAGATCTTTTTTTTTTGGGTTTGTATGCGCAAAGATGGCTATTAAGTTCCTTTATGTCTTCAACACTTTGAAATTAGTCCCTCAAATCATTGAAATTGCTATTCGGTACCCCGATTATTATAGATTGTTTTAAATTAACACCTCCTAGCATTAGCAAGACATAAGAATGGGTTGGTAATTTCAAACTATTAAAGACTCAAAGAGACTAACATAAAAAAAAAACCTTTAAATAGTTAAACTTGTATAAACAACTGCAGCTTTAAAATTACAAAACACACTGCTTGTATTAAAAAAGAAAAAAGTGTGTCAAGACCACAATATGAAGAACACCATGTGACAACCTTTTCCCACTGTGGATCAGACCCAAAACAACCCAGTTAATGTATTCGGGCCCCTCCACATCAACACTATATAGGAAAGCTACTGTATTTCCTCATAAACCCTAAAATTCCCTTCTCCTTCCCCATGACTCAACGCCCCCATCAATTCACAATATCTGCGAATGTCAGATCGCATTAGTGGCGATCTAATGGTGGAATTGGAGAAAAATGTCCCTTATTTTCCTCTATCATGAGCAATAACTCTTTATCTAATTTTTTAGGGTTTTTGTTCTTCAACTATCAATACCCCTCCATTACTCCTTCTATTTTCCCTTCATTAATGGCTGAGAAGGATATCATCTGCATGATCTCCTCAAGTAATAAAGCAGTTTTCTTAAAGATTAACTCTTCAACCATTATGACAGAACTGAAATTGATGTGTCAAAGAGGTTAAAACTTCCATACGATTCTTTATCATTGGCATACAAAGGTGAAACAAATGGTAACTTTAGTTTTGCGATAGAGAATGAAGATGATATGTCGTTAATCGTGGAGCATAGTTGCAATATCGAGTGTAAAGAGATTCATACGAAAGTTTCTCAAAAACCAAAGGATTTAACTTTCCGTAACAACTAGCAAGTTCCACAAGACCTGTAACTTATCAGTTTAAAAAAAAACTTGTAATTCTGTTTGAACACCGTGGAAAGAGGAAATTTTAAAGAAATACCAGCTAATTGTGATTTCTGTTTGATAATTTTTTATGTTAAGTTCAATATATATGATGTTAACATCTTTTTCAAATTCCTCCTCAACTTCCACCTGAACTTCCTCCTTAATGGGAACTTCATCCTCAACTTTCTTCTCAACGGGAACTTCATCCTGTATAATTAACAAGAAACAACTTACATATAACATTAAATGATTCAAAATTATAGTTAACATGAATCTAATAGACTTAACATAAAAAAACTAAAACTTCACAGTCAATAACATACGTTTAATACGAAATGAAATAGACTTAACATGGAATTTACAGGAACTAGTTGCATGCATTCAGAGATATATGTAACTTCTAGCTTCTTCAAACCCTCCAAAATATTTTTAATGCCTCTAATAGTTTCTGTATAAATGAATTTTCCCATGCAACTTTGTTCACCCTTTCAATGCTATCTACATACTTGAATAATAGTCTAGGGATACCTTGACCGCTTCCGGGCACCATTCTAGTAGATCTTCAACGTATCTTCGAATGCTCCTTGGTGCTCTTTTCTTGTCTGTTCTCCCCCTCTTTCTTTGATTCCACAAGACTTTCTAGTAGATCTTCAACGTATCTTCGAATGCTCATTGGTGCTCTTTTTTTGTCTGTTCTCCCCCCTCTTCATTTTTTAATAGTTTAGCAAAACATTCCCTTCATATTTTGTTTTTAGGGTCCCGATTGGTATAAATAATTTTCCCGTCAACTGAGAAATCAGTATGATTATGAACTCAATCCAAGTCAAAGTAACAATTCTTTTTTTTCCCGGTTTTAGTAGCAGAGATAGAAAATATTTCATTACCAACATCATAATAACCCAACGCTAAACTCAAGTGTTGGACGATCAATTGCAGGAGCATCAAAGAGAATATAATGCTCAAATGTGGATCCTTCATATGCATCCCAATGCTATTGACACATCTTAGGGGCAAGATGCTTTATAAATTCACAATATGCACCAAAACTAATAGTTGGCCTAAATTCAGCAGGATCACTAAGCTTTTTCCTGGAAAAAAGTCAAATATATACTTAACATAAGACTCAGATTATTTAACATGAAACTTAGTTTAGTTAACATAACACTATGTTCAGTTAATACGTATTTGATTAAACGTAACATGAACATCAATTTAAGTAACATGAATATTGGTTTAGTTAACTTAGTTTAATTGATAAGTATTGAAATAATCTTAACATATACTTTGTTACATTTACCAATACTAACTCAGTTTAGTCAGCATAAAAGTTTAATTAACATGTTAACTAGATTGATGTTCACGTTAAGTTTAATAACACTCTGCTCAAGTAGATCTTTTCTTAGTCAACATGAAACTCGGTTTAATTAACTTGAAACTCAGGTTAATTCTCATGTATTGAATTAAACTTAACATGAACCTCAGTTTAGTTAACATGAAAATCAGTTTAGTTATTACGAAACTCATTTCAGTTAACATGAAACTCAATTTAATTAACATGAAACTCGGGTTAATTCTCATGTGTTAGTAAACTTAACAGGAACATTAGTTTAGTTAACATGAAGATCAGTTTAGTTATTATGAAGCTCAGTTCAAATAACATGAAACTCAGGTTAATTCTCATGTATTGGATTAAACTTAACATGAACCTCAGTTTACATAACATGAAAATTAGTTTAGTTATTGTGAAACTCAGTTTACGTACTATGTATTTGATTAAACTTAGGTTAATTTCTTTAATTAAAAAAACTAACATTTACTTTTTTTAGGGTAGGAACTGAACTTCTTTTATTGACTCTTCCTCATAGTTCACCCCTTTGCATGACCAAAAGAGCTTTCGATGCTTCCTCTATGCTTCCACTCCCAAATGATTGACGAGATTCACCGTCGCTAGAAGAGGAGGCACCACCATCATCGCTTGAGGGAGTCGTGTGTTCGTCATCATCTTCACCACTTCACTCACGAAGTGTAGGCGACGACGAAGATTTAGCTTCATTTGTTTG
Organism: Asparagus kiusianus; assembly: GCA_022839385.1. Classification (NCBI taxonomy): domain Eukaryota; kingdom Viridiplantae; phylum Streptophyta; class Magnoliopsida; order Asparagales; family Asparagaceae; genus Asparagus; species Asparagus kiusianus. The sequence continues at coordinate 93,850 of BQKN01001102.1, forward strand.
TTTAGACCGTCTTTCACGGCCGCCGACAACTTGCCCCTGCCATCCACCGCGATGAATGACTTCGAAATAGTGATCAGATACTTCCCTAGACGACATTTTCATGGTGCAAACCCTAACCCTAAATTAAAACGCAAGATGGAAGAAATGGAATTTGGGTTTTCTCGGTTTCTGTTAATAGTAGAAGAGAGAGGGAAAGAGAAAGAGTACTTGAAAGGGGGATGGATGTGGTTACCAATTTCGGTCATGTCATAAGAGTTTGTTTGTAAGTTTAAGTGTGTTTTTTCTCTAACTGCTCACTTGGCAGTTTACTTGGGTCCTTGACATAAATACTGCTAGTATTTGAGGCTAAAACACAAGGCCCAAAATACATAGGGTCTGATCACCTTGGGCTGATTAATATTGAGGCCTTGATACAATTTTCCCTAAAAAAATAACTTTCACTAAAATATTTTATCTTGGACATGGCCTTCAAAAGAATACATTATTTACACATAAAAACACTAACAAATTAACACCACAATTTTATGCCATTAGATTTTAATTGAGCAAATCTCTTCACGTGAAGTCTCCTCTCCTCACTTCGCCATTTGCTTGTAATGCTTGCATGAAAAGATCTCTGCTTCCAAAAGGTGAAGACCAATAGCTAAGAAAAGCCTGGAATCGTGGCCAACTTAATTGAGAATATCAGTGGTCCTTGTCCTTCAACACTTGGATTTTGATTCTCAATGACACATCTTGTTGTAAGCACTGGACTCGTTATCTCTTGATGATTTAAGTATTTGTGGTGCTAGATGAAAAAAATTTATAATATGTGTATTTTCTTGATACATGAAAATGAACCTTTTATAGTATTATCCAATTGCGGACAGACCCTTTGTAGCTCTATTGTCACAGAAGACCCCCAAGTGAACCCTTTTTTTTTGACTTTTTTACAGGAAGTCTATTTTCAAAATAAAAAAGAATTTTCTCTTTCTTTGAGAGTAAAAAAGTAAAAAAAGTTTTTACAAAGGAGATCTATCTGCAACAATAGAACTACACGGAGTTTATGTTGATCGAGTTTGGACTGGATAATATAGTTCTTTTTGAATGTAAAAGTATCTCTCCCAACACTCACTACAACTTCGTAGTTTTGGTGTCGTGGCAGGGATTTTAAAAGTTCAATATATTAAACTAACTATAATTGTGACTACCTGTAATTTGACATGTTGATTAAGCACTGGACCAAGATAACTAGACAAGTTGTTTCAAGGGAAGCTTCCTTGCATCTGGGATTCTAGCCTGTACACCATCTTGAACTGAGTCCAATTATTGACATACACGGGCCACTGTCCAAAGATCATATGAGTGTTGTACTACTTGATAATTCATCAAGTTAAAATAATTGATAAAAATGAACTTCTTATTGAATAACCCACTTAGTTGCCAGCCATTTTGGCCAGCAAAAAACATATGGCTTCAGCTTTCTCTGTAAAGATGGGTGTCGGCGATGCAAGAACGCAGGAGCGCCAATTTTACCTCTCATCGCAGAGAAGACCGAGGGAGCCTCTAAAGATTAGGCAATGTGCCTTGTTGGATGGTATTAAAATTTGTGGTGATCAGCTCAGGTTTAAGAAAGAGCAGAAGATGAATTGGGCAGATGTCGATATTTTTGGGAGATCCGGGTTTTCTACATTAGCAATGCTTGGTATTGAACAGGTAATGGTTCTACTTGATTGCTGCATTGCACGTATATGTATGAAATTTTAGTGCACTTACCTTAAAAGAAGTAATTCCAACTTCAGATTGCAAGTGAATCGAAATAGTTTTAGAATAAGCTAGATTATGTACTGGTTTGATGAACCCTGCATCTTGAAGTGCTAAGCCAGAATCATTATGTACAGGTAATAATTCTATCTTGCGTTTTTAGGGTTCTTAACTGTAAACCTCCGACCGTATCTTCTTTAATTTCTTTTTACAGAGCAGAAATGTTGATAGCTTAGGTCTCACTGAACTTGATGTTGATTCAAATAAACATCATAAAGAGGATGACGACGATGATGACGAGGATGGTGAAGAGGACGATGATGAGGACGATGAAGAGGATGACGAAGAAGAAGACGACGAAGAAGAGGATGACGATGAAGAAGATGATGATGAAGAAGATGATGAGGAGGAGGATGAAGACGATGATGAAGATGACGAGGAAGATGAAGGAGGATGTGATGATTAGGAAAGCTATAACTGTTTAATCTGTTATAGTCTCTTCTCATGTCGACTCTAAGAAACGCTTATTAACTCAAGTTCTAATTGCCAATTTGCTTTGGTTTTGAGATAATTTAATCATGTACCAAGATTGTTAGGATATAAAAATGAAACTCTCAGTTAACCCGGTGAAGACTGTGTTCCTTTTTTTTTTTTTTTTGAAAAATGTAAGATTATTAAGCCCCATCGAACATGCGACAGTTTGGCCGAGTGGTCTAAGGCGCCAGATTTAGGCTCTGGTCCGAAAGGGCGTGGGTTCAAATCCCACAGCTGTCAACAAGCGTGTAATTTTTTGTTCATTTGCTTCATTTTGCTAAAAAGGCTAAGCCCCCTTTCTTTTTAAAGATCATATGATTTTTTTTCAGTGAAGATCACAAAAGAGTGAGTATCATGGAATGTATGCAAATTATGCTAAATGTCCAAGAACTTATATTGCCTTTGGTCATGAATAACAAAGGGTTAATTTTATATAAACCTCCTGAACTTTAGGGATAATCCTCACTGAAGTTTGTTTCTCATGTGGTCTCTGAACTTTGAGGCGTCTCAAAGACTAACCACGCCAATGCCCCCACAGGAAAAAGGCCCATCCTCCTGGACATTATCCTTTGCTTTTCTATATACATTGCTATTTAGCTTTTTTTTAAAAATTTCAATCTTATTCACCTTTAAAATTGCTGTTTTAGTCCCATGTGAAAAACCATATGTTAATAAACTAGTATGGCGTACATGCATTGTACGTAATCATTCCTGTCATTTTCTGCCTATATATGCGCACTCTCAAATGGAACCATCAATAAAGAAAGAAAAAGAAATATGACAATCCGTTAATGTTTTGAAATTAAAGGATCGCGTTACATTTAAAATGCAGAATTTTGTAACAAATAAAAAGAAACTTCAAAAGTCAAGCTTGTACCAAGTTAAGATGGAAATAAGGAAATAAGACCTAATGATTTTTTTAGTATTTGATCATTACATTCATGTTAGGGATTTTCTTATGCATGTGTCTACCTCCCTTCCGCTCCACACACACACACACAAAAAAAAAACCCAAGAAAAAACTGTTGGGGAATTTCAGTCTCCCCGCCTACCACGATATGCGCAACTCGGAAGCTAACCCCAATCAATAAGATAGAACAACCACAACCAAGAAAAAGAACACCGAGATTTACGTGGTTCGGTCGACCAACTTCGACCTACGTCCACGAGGCAACAATACGAAAAATTCACTATGTATCAGGGAGAACTACAAGAGGAACCACTCAACTCTCGTCTCTCAATCTCTCAACCTCACATACATAATCAACTCTTATATTCTCTCCAAAGCCCACTCCTCGTAATCTTTTGCACGGATAAAGACTACGAAATCCTCTCTCTCTCTCATCTACTACATCTCTACTTTTTCTTCATGGTTTTTCCTCCACCAATAGAAGAATATATATAGGGAAACCAAAACCCTATCTCTAGCCTAACTTCCTAATTAGAATAGGATTCAAACTCCTAATCATGATAGAAGCCAAACTCCTAATCATGATAGAACTTTAACCCTATCTAATTCTCATGAAGTTACACAAAGAATCAAAGACAAAATCCCAACAATCTCCACCTTGGATTTGATTCCCAAACTCCCTTAAAGATATATCATCGTCGTCTTGAAACTGTCTCTCCCGCTAGAGTCTTCTATTTCTTTCGCACTTCAAATCAGAACACCTGCACTCCCAATTGGATGCCTTCATGATCCTCACTATCTTCTGTTTCGCCGTGACGCCTTCACCTCTCTTGTTGTCCTTGTGCTCCACCTGCATCGCTCGTCTCGAATCATATCAGTGCACCTCTCCTACTCCACATTATGAGCTGGATGCCTTTATCTCCTTCATTACTTGGCTTGGACCAAATATGAGCGCTCACCATCTTCAAGTCCAACGTCACCATCTTCATCTCCATGTGTGTCACTCGGTCGTGCTCGCTTACAAGCTCCACCTAATCTGGCACTGTCCTCTTCAAGTATACACACCAACAAACTCCTGCTCCTTATCTACCATCAGATTTATCTTATCGTTAAATAGCGGAATATCAAACTTCGGACCCGAAGAAGTCATTATTCTCTAATCAAAATTCAAATCAGTCACCATAGAGTTTGAATTTGATGAAACTGATGCCAAAAACGAACTCAGCACGTCGAAAAACCCTAGGAACGACTCCTGGATCACCAAAATCCGCCTCCAAATCCTCAATCGGCTAACAAATCAATCTGGACCGTCGGATCCCCACGTGAACAGTGCCCGTCGAGCTACAATGTTCTGCTACAATAACCTTTCCCTTTTTTCATCTTGATTCTTGTAACGCCGATTTTCAATCTTGCACGGTGTCGTCTTCTATCTTACAAACTCGCTCCCGGATCCATAATCTTTGCTCTGGCACCACTTGTTGGGGAATTTGGGTCTCCCCGCCTACCACGATATGCGCAACTCGGAAGCCAACCCCAATCAATAAGATAGAACAATCACAATAAAAAAAAAGAACACCGAGATTTACGTGGTTCGGTCGACCAACTTCGACCTACGTCCACGAGGCAACAATACGAGAAATTCACTATGTATCAGGGAGACTACAAGAGGAACCACTCAACTCTCGTCTCTCAATCTCTCAACCTCACATACATAATCAACTCTTATATTCTCTCCAAAGCCCACTCCTTGTAATCTTTTGCACGGATAAAGACTACGAAACCCTCTCTCTCTCTCTCATCTACTACATCTCTACTTTTTCTTCATGGTTTTTCCTCCACCAATAGAAGAATATATATAGGGAAATCAAAACTCTATCTCTAGCCTAACTTCCTAATTAGAATAGGATTCAAACTCCTAATCATGATAGAACCCAAACTCCTAATCATGATAGAACTCTAACCCTATCTAATTCTCATGAAGTTACACAAAGAATCAAAGACAAAATCCCAACAATAACAATCTTCAAACTAATCCAAAGTGAGGAGCAATTTTTTTAGTATTTGATCATTACATTCATGTTAGGGATTTTATGCATGAGTTCCTGGAAATTTGTGACAACTGTAAACAAAGTACAATCCACAAAGTACAATCTAACAATCTATTTGTGATAACTGTAAGTCTGCAATACTTTTTATCTATAACAATGATACAAATTGGTGATAACTGTAAACAATTTAAGCAAAATGTAACTTTTGGAGGATATATATATATATATATATATATATATAAAAATATAAATATATAAAGCCAAATAATAAAAGAATGAGAGAGGATGAGAAAGAAATACTTGATGAATCAAACAAAATATCTGCCCAAGCTTATAGTATAAGTGATTGTTGATTCGAAGGGGGTCCAGTCTAAATAAATCCCTTCCTTTGAATCACTTCACGGACACATACTCATTCTTAATTTTCTTCTTTGCCAATAATATTATTCCCTTTTTCTCTAATTAGCTCTAACTACCAAAAAAATAGTATGATTGTGGCATAGGCAGTGTAACATATTTAGGAGAATTTAGAAATGAATGCATATTTAGAAAATTTTATTTTCTAGAGTCCATTAAATGAGAATTTGAAATTATGTGTGCTTACAATCTATTAAAAAAAATTCTGATCGCAAGTATGGTCACACATTAGCTTTTAGGCACTAAGGTATTTTTTGGCAAATGGTTAAGTGAGAGGTTAAGGAGACTTAACCCCTTCTTAACCCGTCAAACACAAAAAATCTATATATGGGTTAAAGTGAGTTAACCCCCTATAATTTGCCAAATACAAAATATATAAAAAAGTTAAGCTACCCCTCTAGAGAAATTAAAATGAGTTAACCTCTCAAAATGAGGGGTTTACTAATACTCCTATTTATAAGGATTAAGAACTAACCCCTCTAATTATAAAGAAAATAGTCAAAATCATTGTTATTTCCAAACACGAAAAATAATCATAATGATTAAAATAAAACTTATATAACGGGTTAATAATTTAGTCCTTCGGATTATCGAATGTGTTAACTATGTTAATCCTTCTTCTTAATCCATTTTAAACCCTTTGCCAAACGGGGCCTAATGGGACAACGTACAATCCACAAATTACGTGTGCACGACATTACATATACATTCTGTTGGATTTAATCTAATAAATCTATTTGTGGGCACATATGATTAATCAATGTGTATTGCTATCTTTCAAGATAACCCACTAAAGTGATCAATTAAGTTGGGTTAATGGGTATTTAATTATAATCATGGGGTTATATGTGCAGATACCGGGTTGTAATTGTGATTTGTTGAGGGGCCAAATTGCAAAAGTACAACACCTATAAATAATGGGTTATGGTCCCTAACCTAGGGTTAACAACTTCTCTAATTCTCTTCACCCCCATCTCAAGAGAGAATTTCGGCTAAGAGAGAACCCTAAGGTTAGAAGATCATCAAAAAAAAACCCAAATCAAGATTTCTACTATGGATTCAGGTATAAGCTTCCGCTCTTATGTTTTTTGTTTAATCTCTTTGAATTAATCATGGCTATATGGTTTTAAGATCTCAAGTTCTAGATCTAACAAGTGGTATCAGAGCCATCTTTGATTTGTTCTTAGAGATTAAGATTAAAATTGGGTTTTTTTATCTTAAAAATCTTTGTTTTTGATTGAGATCCGTTCTCGGATGAACAGTATTTTGTTCGGATGAACAGTGTTTTGAAAATTTTCGGATGAACAGTGTTTTGAAAATTTTCGGATGAACAGTGACTGGAAAATCGCCGGTGAACAGTAACTTTTGGGAATTTTTTGGATTTTTCTTTGATTTTTCCTTCATTTTTTTCCGATTCTGGATCGGTTTTGAAAATAAAAATCAAAGTTTTTGTGTTTGTCGGCGGCGGTTTCAGTTTGAAACCCTAAGGGTTCGTGGCGAATATTAAGGAGGTGATTACCTCAAACGAACTTCGCGTTCGTTCAATTTTAACCGAGCTTCGCGCTCAACGAACCTCGCGTTCGTTCTAAGGTGAACCTCGCGTTCAACTCAGGTGAGCGTCAAGCTCAATTTTAACGAACCTCGCGTTCGTTCTAAGGTGAACCTTGCGTTCAACTCAGGTGAGCGTCAAGCTCGATTTTTTAACGAACCTCGCGTTCGTACTTCAGACGAACCTCGCGTTCGTGCTTCAGACGAACCTCGCGTTCGTACTTCAGCCGAACCTCGCGTTCGAACTTCAGCCGAACCTCGCGTTCGAACTTTAGCCGAACCTCGCGTTCGAACTTCAGCCGAACCTCGCGTTCGAACTTCAGTCGAACATCGCGTTCAGTGAACCTCGCGTTCAAATTTTAAACGAACCTCGCGTTCGTTCTCAAAAACGAACCTCGCGTTTGTTCTGTACTCATATTTTAACGAACCTTGCGTTCATTCCTAAGTTGAACCATGCGTTCATTTTCAGACGAACCTCGCGTTCGTGCTTAAGTGAGTCTCGTACTCAAATACAGTCGAACCTCGCGTTCGAATTCAAGCGAACTTCGTGTTCACTATGGTTAAGCCTCAGTTTATTCATGGGTCCACTATGGTATACTTAATTTATTAAGTTATGGTCCCTAATTAAGCTGTGAGACCCCAATTAAGTTCAGTTGATTTAAATTAAAATTTTTAATTTAAATCTAATTCGGTTTTTAATCAATTATTTAATTCAAATATTATGACACTAAGGTATTAAGGTTGTCTCTCACTCCAAGTGATTAATTGAAACAAGAAGTTGCCAAAGTAACCTCTCTTGTGTAGATTGTTCATGAGGAATGTGAGATGTTTGTGTGTATGCTTTCGTGTAAATATTTAATCGGCCCAAAGGAAGGTTAATATTTATTTAGACTGTATACACATCTGCGATGATAAGCGTGTGACAATTATAAGGTTTACATGTGAATAATGATTCGATCCAAAGATAGTTTCATTATTTGATATGAGTTATTGTCAATGTTTGATCATTGCAACAAGATATCACTTACAAGTTAATATTACTGTCCAAAGACTTGATATTAATGTTGTGCCGGTATCTTGGATGGGGATTGTCATTATTTGAATTTTATTGATTATGGTTATTGATGTGAGCATCTTTTGTTTTATTTCAGCTAATGCATCTGCTGCAACAATTTCTGCTAACATCAACTTAATTCCCATGCTAAATGGGTCAAACTTCAAGGTTTGGAAAGAGAACATATTAATTGTTCTTGGCTGCATGGATCTTGACTATGCATTAAGAACTGAACAACCCCAACCTCTCAATGCGGATAGCACTCCTGATGCAAAGAAGGAGCATGAGAAGTGGGAGCGTTCAAATCGCATGAGTCTTATGATCATTAAGCGCGGCGTTCCGGAAGCCTTCAGAGGCATAGAATCCGAAGGGATTACTAAGGCTAAAGATTTCCTTGCCGAAATTGAAAAGCGTTTTGCGAAAAACGATAAGGTAGAAACAAGCACGCTTTTAGCTCGCTTGATTTCGATGAAGTATAAGGGCAAAGGAAATATAAGGGAGTACATTATGGAAATGTCTCATATTGCTTCAAAACTTAAGGCACTTAAACTCGATCTTTGTGATGAGTTATTAGTGCATCTGGTTCTGTTGTCTCTTCCTGCACAGTTTAATCAATTTAAAGTCAGTTATAACTGTCAAAAGGAGAAATGGACTCTAAATGAGCTCATTTCATACTGTGTGCAAGAAGAAGACAGGTTGAAGCAAGATAAGACAGAAAGTGCTCATTTGGCCTATGCCTCTAAGGATAAGGGCAAGAAAAGGAAGAATGATAAGGAAGCTGCTAAGGGTCCAGTTGAGAAGAAACAACATAAGGATAATCAGGGTTGTTTCTTCTGTAAGAAACCTGGACATATGAAGAAGGACTGTACAAAATATCACGCTTGGCGTGATAATAAGGGTACGTTCCTTTCTTTGGTCTGTTCTGAGGTTAATTTAGCTTCAGTACCTAGAAACACTTGGTGGTTAGACTCTGGTGCTACTACTCACATAAGTGTTTCTATGCAGGGTTGTCTGAGCTACCGAAAGCCAAGTGATGTTGAAAGACACATCTTTGTGGGCGACGGTCAGTCAGTAGATGTGGAAGCAATTGGGCATTTTAGGTTGCTATTAGGAACTGGTTCTTATTTGGATTTAAAAGATACTTTTGTAGTACCGTCTTTTAGACGGAATTTGATTTCAGTTTCTGTATTGGACAAATCAGGTTATTCTTGTTCATTTGGAAACAATCAATTCAGTTTATCTTTTAATTCAAATGTTGTGGGAACCGGTTATTTAAGTACTTATGACAACCTATATTTGCTCGATACAATTGCTTCTTATAATGAATCCTTGCATGTGGAATCACGTGGTACTAAGCGTAAATTAAATAAGGAAAATTCGGCGTCATTATGGCATAAGCGCTTAGGTCATATCTCAAAAGGTAGAGTTGAGCGTCTTGTGTCTGATGGCATTTTGGATTCCCTTGATTTTTCGGACTTCGACGTATGTGTTGAATGTATCAAGGGAAAACAGACCAAAGTGAAGAGATTAGGTGCCAACAGATCTTCGAATGTCTTAGAATTGATACATACGGATATTTGTGGGCCATTCCCTAAAGAATCCTGGAATGGTCAATAATATTTTATATCATTCATAGACGATTACTCACGTTATGGGCACCTATATCTCATTCATGAAAAATCTGAGTCTCTGGACATGTTCAAAACCTATAAAGCTGAAGTTGAGAATCAACTCAACCGAAGAATTAAAACCGTTAGATCTGATCGTGGTGGTGAGTACTATGGCAGATATGATGGTTCAGGTGAACAACGTCCAGGACCATTTGCTAGATACCTAGAGGAATGCGGTATCGTCCCACAGTACACCATGCCGGGTTCACCTAGCATGAATGGTGTAGCTGAAAGACGAAATAGGACTCTTAAGGATATGGTAAGAAGTATGATTGCTCATTCTTCTTTACCAGAGTCACTCTGGGGAGAAGCACTTAAGACAGCAGCTTACATTCTGAACAGAGTACCAAGTAAAGCAGTTGCTAAAACACCTTATGAGCTTTGGACTGGTCGAAAGCCCAGTTTAAAACACTTACATATTTGGGGATGTCCAGCTGAGGCAAGGCCTTATAGGCCAAATGAAAAGAAATTGGACTCCAAAACAGTTAGCAGCTACTTTATTGGTTACTCTGAACGCTCTAGGGGCTATAAGTTTTATGATCCCATACTAAGGAATATTTTTGAGACGGGAACAGCAACATTCTTTGAGGATGTTGAGTTTGGTGGGAGAAATAAGGTTAGAGACATTAGTTTTGAGGAGGAATTGGCTTCAGATCCAATCCATACAGTTACTTTTGACAATATTCAGGTTCCTATACCTGTTGTTGCTCAAGAAGTAAATCCGGAACCTCAAGATGATAATGTTGAACAACTCCCTGTTCCAGAAGAACAAACTCAACAACCTCAAGAACCAGTGCCATTAAGGAGATCCACGAGAGAAAGGAGAAATGCTATTCCGGATGATTATGTTGTATTTCTCCAAGAACATGAGGAAAGTAGTGGAATGTTGGAAGATGATCCAATCAACTTCCTTCAGGCCATGAAAAGTTCTAACTCTCAACAGTGGATTGATGCCATGAATGAAGAGTACAAGTCTATGCAAGACAATAAGGTTTGGGAACTTGTCCCGTTACCAGAAGGTGCAAAACCAATTGGTTGTAAATGGATTTTTAAAACCAAGCGGGATGCAAACGGTAATGTGGAGAGGTATAAGGCACGTCTTGTGGCTAAAGGCTATACTCAAAAGGAAGGCATTGATTATACAGAGACTTTCTCTCCGGTTTCATCGAAAGACTCATTCAGAATAATCATGGCACTTGTTGCTCATTATGATCTTGAGTTACATCAGATGGATGTTAAGACTGCATTTCTCAATGGCGACATTGATGAGATGATCTATATGGTGCAACCAGAAAACTTTGTGTCGGGAGACCCAAAGAATATGGTATGCAAATTAAGGAAATCCATCTATGGACTCAAGCAAGCTCCTCGTCAATGGTATCATAAGTTTCAACAAATAGTTATCTCGTTCGGTTTTGAGATGAACATTGTTGATGACTGTGTATATCACAAGTTCAGTGGGAGTAAGCATATTTTTTTGGTTCTGTATGTGGATGACATCTTGCTTGCCACTAATGATATAGGCATGTTGCACGAAACCAAGAGATTTCTATCAAAGAATTTTGAGATGAAAGATCTTGGGGACGCCTCTTTTATATTAGGGATCCAGATACATCGAGATCGCTCTCGGGGTATTCTTGGATTATCACAAAAGAGCTATATCGATAAGGTACTTAAAAGGTTTGGCATGCAAGACTGCAGACCAGGAGATACCCCTGTTGCTAAAGGAGACAAGTTTAGTCTCAATCAGTGCCCTAAAGGTAACCTTGAAATTCAGGAAATGCAGAAGATTCCTTATGCTTCGGCTGTAGGAAGTCTAATGTATGCTCAGGTATGTACGCGTCCGGATATTGCGTATATTGTTGGGATGTTAGGCAGATACTTAAGCAACCCTGGTATGGATCATTGGATAGCAGTCAAAAGGGTTATGAGGTATCTTCAGAAAACAAAAGATTACATGCTCACATACAGAAAATCAGAAAATTTGGAGGTCATTGGGTATTCGGATTCTGATTTTGCTGGATGCCAAGATAGCAGAAAGTCTACATCAGGCTACATTTATATGTTAGCAGGAGGAGCTATATCATGGAAAAGTGTCAAACAGACACTAGTAGCTTCCTCCACTATGGCAGCAGAATTTGTAGCTTGCTATGAGGCATCCAATCAGGGAATATGGCTGCGAAATTTTGTCACGGGACTGCGCATTTTGGAAAATGTTGAAAGACCACTAAGGTTATATTGTGACAATAAATCTGCAGTAATGTATTCAAATAACAACAGGAGCTCAATTAAGTCAAAACATATTGACATTAAGTTCCTGGTTGTGAAAGAAAGGGTACAGAGTGGACAGATATCCATAGAGCACATTGGGACAAACTCCATGATAGCTGATCCTCTTACTAAGGGATTACCACCCAAGGTCTTTCACGAGCATACTGCTCATATGGGGGTGGTAATATTTGAGGATATTATGATTTAGTGGGAGTTTGTAATTATGGTGCTTTATGTTTGTTTGTATTGTCTGATCAGAATAAAGTTTTCAGTTAAATCACTCTGTTACATTATGTTTGGTTTTGACCTCATTAAGGAGGACCAGTTGAAAATAGACATGTACTGATCACATTGCATGTAATTTTCATGCTGCACATCCATGATTGATCTATGTCGTTTGATTGTATTGGTATATGTGACCATTGATGGGTCAAGTCACGATAAATGTGACGAAGGCCGCTTTGATCCTATATTGATATAGTCAATGGACCAGATTGTTCGGAAATACCTTTTCAGTGATAGCAAATTTTGAGCTCATAAGGTTATACACAATTTAAGGAATCATATGGTGCCCAAGTGGGAGATTGTTGGATTTAATCTAATAAATCTATTTGTGGGCACATATGATTAATCAATGTGTATTGCTATCTTTCAAGATAACCCACTAAAGTGATCAATTAAGTTGGGTTAATGGGTATTTAATTATAATCATGGGGTTATATGTGCAGATACCGGGTTGTAATTGTGATTTGTTGAGGGGCCAAATTGCAAAAGTACAACACCTATAAATAATGGGTTATGGTCCTGATGCGGCATAATTATGTACCAAAATTGCAAGTGCACAATTTATCAAGTTATAGTATAAAAAGATATCGATCCCACAAGGAAGGTGATTTTAGGAGATTATTAGAAATGGTTCTTATGTTTTGTGCATGACAAAAAGGAATAAAGAATAAGTGTGATTGTGATGAGTGGTTATTTTGATTTATGTGCAAGAAATAATAAATTGAATTTAGAGGAGAGAAGAAAGAATTAAAGAATAAATGAAATCAAGGCAAGAAAGATGAATTAATAAAATCAAGACATAAAACCAAGAATGAAAAGAAAATTTAAGAAAGTTAAGATGGAGGATTCAAAAGAGGTAAGAAATCTAGAATATAATCCACTAACCAATTTCAATTATAAAATACAAATTATTCTCTTTTATCATATTTCAACTTAGATTTATTAAGCATAGATTATCAAACCATTTAAGGAAAGTGTAACCTATCAAATTATCATCTAAGTCAAAATTACTATTCATGATAAGAACAACAACATGATAATAATCCTAGAATTCATAAGCATAACCTATCAAACCATTTAAGGAAAGCATAGATTATCAAATTCTTCTTCTACCGATTAGTTCTCTAGTTGATTATCCTAAACATGAACATTTTAAGTGAAAGAGAATAATTCATACAATATAAAGGAAATTAGACTAGTTTCATACAATTCTAAGATTCTTACAAGAATTAAATTCACATCTTAAGAAATAAAAGCAAGAAGAAAAGGAACTAATTACAAAAATAAAAAGAAAAGAAAAATCTAAACTATGAACAAGAAATAAATCTAACTACAAAGAAAATAAAAATCTACACTACAAAATATATTACAAAAATTAAATGCGAGAAAATAAATCTATTCTACAAATTAAAGTGCAAAAAGAAATAAAAAGACAAGAAAGTAAATCTACACTACAAGCATGAATTTAAATCTAACTAATAAGCAATAATAAAGAAAAAAGAAATAAAAGAGAAAAGAAATGCAAACCTTCAAATTGCTCTTCATCTCCATCCTCATCATTCAATAAAGAGGAGAAAGAACAAATTTAAAGAGGAAAAAATTATTTTTATTAATTGCAACTAAAGTTATAATTTTTGGAAGGCCTTCTCAATTAAGAGTAGCCCTCCTCTCCAAAAGGAGTTTACAAAATTTTCACACCTCTAACCCCTCACTCTCTACCCCTATTTATAGTAAACATCAATGAATAAGAGCCCTTGGATCGAAATCTTATCCAAAAACATCAATTTTTAGCCTTTGATTTGTAACAAACTCCCAATCATAAGAGGCCCAAATCAAAATCCAAGTTGCCAAAGTCCGGTCCCATTTTGATTTTGGAATTCTGCAATACAAAAGTTCATGCCCCATTCATTTGATTAAAATCTTTGGCCCATTTCATTTTCAGCTTCAGCACACATAAATTCGGCCCATGTGGAGATTGAATCCAAATCCAATGTAGAAAATTAAATGCTGGTCCGGTCTTGTTCTCAGCAGCAACAAAGAATCCGGCCCAATTGTTACAAGCCAATTTGATTTTGAAGCAAATCCAGGAAGATCCGGTCTTCATTGCATTAAATCTACAAATTTTTGCAACTACTTGTGATTTCGGCCCACTGCAGCAAAGTCCACAAATTAATCTCAAGTCCAAGCCTTCATTTGGTTTGTAAAGCCAACTCCGGTCCACTGTAGCAGCTTGTGAAATTTGCATAAAAGTCCAATTCATTTTCAAGTATTTGCATCCACATCCATTCAATTCCACTCTTTAGTGTAATCATTTTTTCTGATGGGCTTTGGGCTTCAAAAATGCTACAAAATAGAGAAAAGAGATTTTTGAGGGGTTTTTACATTTAATAATATTTATTTATATTTTCATTCAATTATGTGCAAATTAATCTAACAATAATTATTAATGGTATATTTATTCATGTAAAATAGATAATGAGGGTATAAAATTATAATAAAATGTGATTATCAGGTCCCTAACCTAGGGTTAACAACTTCTCTAATTCTCTTCACCCCCATCTCAAGAGAGAATTTCGGCTAAGAGAGAACCCTAAGGTTAGAAGATCATCAAAAAAAACCCAAATCAAGATTTCTACTATGGATTCAGGTATAAGCTTCCGCTCTTATGTTTTTTGTTTAATCTCTTTGAATTAATCATGGCTATATGGTTTTAAGATCTCAAGTTCTAGATCTAACAAGATGTTCGCATTGGTATTTCATAGAGACAGAGCAAAGCTTGCTTAGTTAATTTTGTGGTGGATTAGACAGAGAATTAAAACTAATCACAACGGAAAATTCACAATAAAATTTCGAGATGCTTAATTT
Source organism: Asparagus kiusianus (assembly GCA_022839385.1). Taxonomy (NCBI): domain Eukaryota; kingdom Viridiplantae; phylum Streptophyta; class Magnoliopsida; order Asparagales; family Asparagaceae; genus Asparagus; species Asparagus kiusianus. Next base: position 109,195 of record BQKN01001102.1, read on the forward strand.
GTTAATTTCTAAAAAAATCACATCAATGTTGGGTATTTATTCAAACTCCAAGTTGGGATAGAGTTTTTAATTCTTTGTATAACTTCATGAGAATTACATAAGGTTAGAGATCTATCATGATTAGGAGTTTGGGTTCTATCATGATTAGGAGTTTGAATCTTATTCTAATTAGGAAGTTAGACTAGAGATAGGGTTTTGGTTTCTCTATATTTATCCTTCTATTGTTAAAGAAAAAAAAAGGGAGAAGAAAAAGAAGTGTAGAGAGAGAGGGGGGGTTTGGCAGTCTTTATCCGTGCAAAAGATTATAATTTGGAGGTGATAGTGGATTGATTTTGATCCCGTGGTTTTTCCCTGTTGAGGGTTTTCCACGTTAAATCTTGTGTGATTTTATTTGTTGCGTTTGGTGGTTTTTTGGGGTTTTTTACGAGATCTAAAAATCCCTACAAGTGGTATCAGAGCGGGGTTCGACGGTTCGTGGAGATTCGAGATTTACAACGACATTGGCGGCAACGGAACTGTAACAACATCACTGTTCATAAGGTACTGCAGCGGAAAAACTGTTCACGGCCGCACTGTTTATGGTACTGTAGCGGCAACAGATCCGGCGGTTGAGGTTAATTTGCCTTTTGATCGAGAATTTGGAGGCGGATTTCGGTGATCCAGGAGTCGTTCCTAGGATTTTTCGACGTGCTGAGTTCGTTTTAGACATCGGTTTTATCAAATTCAATCTCTATAGGGACTGATTTACATTTTGATCGTGGTTAGAGGATAATGACTTCTTCGGGTCCGAAATTTGATATTTCGCTATTCAATGGCAAGACAAATTTTGCAGTATGACAGTGCACGGTTCAAGATATTCTTGTGCAGCAGGGTGTTGATCAAGCTTTGGAGGAGAAGAAACCTGAAGGATTGAAGGATGCTGAATGGAGTTCCATGCAAAAGAGGACGGTTAGCACAATTCGTTTGGCACTCGCCCCCGAGATCAAGTACAATGTTATGCAAGAGACCACACCAAGAGGGCTGTGGGAGAGGCTCGAGGGAATTTATACGTCGAAGTCGATGACCAACCGATTGTGTTTGAGGATGGAGCTTTATTCGTTGAAGATGGAAGAAGGTACTGCAATTCAAGACCACATCAATACCTTTAATCAGCTAGTTTGCCAACTTATGAATATTGATGAGGAGATTAAAGAAGAAGAGCAGGCGCTACTCCTATTGTCTTCCTTGCCGAAGTCGTACAAGCCGTTAGTTCAGACGATAATTGCAGGGAAACAAACTTTGAAGTTCGACGATGTGACAACACTCCTACATGAGAATGAAAGAATGATGGGAAAGGAGAGCGCATCTAATGGTGGTGAGAGTGCACTAGCTTTTGAAGGTTCTAATCGAGGGAGGAGTACGGGGAGATGTGACAGTTATCGAGGAAGGTCAAAATCTCGGGCCCGAGACGACAGCGAAAAGGAGTGCTATTATTGCGGAGAGAAGGGTCACATTCAGTTCAGATGTTCCCAGATGCGTGATGATTTAAAGAGTATTAGACGGGTGAAACTTCAAGAAAATGGGAAGAAGACTGACTCCTCAGTAGTTGTGTGTGATGAAGATGTGGTTTTATTGATGCAGAGTACAAGTACTGATGCGAGTAACACTTGGGTGTTAGATTCTGCAGCCTCTATGCACGTTTGCAACAACAAAATTATTTTAACATATTGAAGACAGATGAAGAATTTGACGACATGATTGTTGGAAACAACGAGAAGATGAAGGTTGAAGGTGTTGGAAGTGTTCGCCTCAAGCTTCACACTGGGAAGATCGGAATTCTTCATCATGTGAGATATGTGCCGACATGTGGTGCTAATTTAATTTCGCTAGGTGAGATGGCATCACGTGGGTATAAGTATGTGGGTGAAGGAGAGTGGTGCAATGTGTATAGAGATGGTGATTTGATTTTGCGAGGGAGGAAGAATAGCAATCATATTTGCTATTTAGATGGGTGATCCGTTAATGGTGCAGATTACTCTTCTCAGACTCTTGTACACAAGGGAGGGGTGAAGAATAAGAAAAAGAGAGTGAGTTTTTCTGAAGTCGTTGAGACACTTGGAGATTTTTCGTCGAGGGAGGATATGTTGGGTTGTTTTCGTCAAAAGTTGTCTTCATTGATGATTCCATTAATCTTC
>BQKN01001102.1:126368-188976 GCA_022839385.1 Asparagus kiusianus
GCTGTAGACAGCAAATTTACTGTCTCGTTGGCGAGACAGTAAATACTATCTCGACCGGCGCGACAGCAAATGCTGTCTCGACCGGCGCGACAGTAAAAGACTGTCTCGACCGGCGCGACAGTAAAAGACTGTCTCGCTGGCGAGACAGCAAAAATTGTGAGTTTTGGGTTATTTTCCCAGTTTTGAGTGGTTTTCTGCGTTGGGATATCTATTAGTATTTTTTGACGCCTACATGGGTATCTACTCAAACTCCAAGTTGGGATAGAGTTTTTAATTCTTTGTATAACTTCATGAGAATTAGATAAGGTTAGAGATCTATCATGATTAGGAGTTTGAATCTTATTCTAATTAAGAAGTTAGACTAGAGATAGAGTTTTGGTTTCTCTATATATATCCTTCTATTGTTAAAGAAAAAAAAGGGAGAAGAAAAAGAAGTGTAGAGAGAGAGAGCGGGTTTGGCAGTCTTTATCCGTGCAAAAGATTGTAATTTGGAGGTGATAGTGGATTGATTTTAATCCCGTGGTTTTTTCCTGTTGAGGGTTTTTCACGTTAAATCTTTTGTAATTTTATTTGCTGCGTTTGGTGGTTTTTTGGGTTTTTACGAGATCTAAAAATCCCTACAAGATCAATAGCTACTCAATTCATGCGGTGTTGCATGCCCATCCTTGAGGTCTGGATATAGTAGTCGAAGACACCCATGCATGTTTGGATGTGGGTGGTGGTGATGACGTCTTGACTGGGGGATTTTGATGGCGGTGGTGTTGCCCACGGCTTTGTTTCGGCTGAATTTTTGGAGGAGATCGAGAGTAATGGTGAGGTTGAAGAAGACTGTTTTGGCTAAAAGATACAGAGGAGAGAGAGTACGGGGTTGTTGATGACAGAAACTCCATGGTTGGTTGGTTTGAACTTGATGTGACATTATAACCGTCTTCAATTTTACGAACAGCAATTTTTTTATAGCATTTTGTGTATAATAGGTAAGATTTGGGAAGCTTTAATTGATGGATGGTAGTATGCGACGGTTTTAGTGTTTGTATGAATATTTGAAAGTTTTAGAATTTGTATAGATTACGTAGAAGATGAATGACCAATTCTTTGAAAAGTGGACACGTGGCCAATTCTCTAAAAGATTGACATGTGGCATCCCAAGGTATTGTTTTAATACATTAGAGAGAAAATTACAAAGGAGTGAATTTCATGGAAAATATGCAAATTATGCTAAATACCCAAGAACTCTTATTGCCTTTGGCCACGAATAAGGACTAATTTCACTTAACTCGAGGTTTGCACATAACTCCTCTGAACTTTATTTATTTTTCATAAACTTGAAACTTTGAGGTGTCTTACAAAGCAAGACCTACCCCCACCCCCCCAAAAAAAACAGCCCAAAAAAAACCCAACCCAAACTCCCGACCTTTGAATTTGTTATTATAGCTTTTTAAATAATTTCATTCTTATGTACCTTTGAACTTGCTATTTTAGAAACAATAACTTAAGCCAATGTGAAAAACAATATGAGACGCTCCAAAGTTCAGGGGTTAAGTGAGAAAAACAAAGTTCTAGGGGGTTATGTGCAACACCCCCATAGTTTTAAGGGGGTAATGTGAAATTAACCCAAAAAACTCAGACTGAAATCGGACGGCAAAAAAATGAAAGCTAGAAACCACATAACTGAACGATCTACATCCTATTAGTGCGCTTGCATGTATATTTCCTTTCCTTCGCATGTTATCATGAAAAAAGTATTCATTCCAGATATCACAATCTATTTATTTTATTTTTAATACCTTCGCTCGAATCTAACCCCCACCATTAATTGAGAGAATCACGCCGATAATTTTCTGAAGAATCCAATGCCACATGCTTTTTATCTTAAACAGGACATTTCATCTTTGGAAGAACTTGCTGCATTGTACAAATGTTATTGGGTTAAAATAAATCGATCTCACCTAACTTCCATTGCCGATCATCTCTCTAATTTATGTGGTATTCTAGCTTTTACAACAAACTACAAAAAAAAAAAAAGTAGACTTAAAAGTGAGTCTAGGTGATTGATTGTTTAAAAAAAAATCATTTAAAGGTGGTTTAAGTTTAGACTGTCTGATTCTCAAATAAAAATTATCTCCTTGTTATATGTTACATAAAGGTTTTTGTTTTTCTTACAGAAACTTCATGGTTGGTTGGTTTGAATTTGATGTGACATTATGAAGGTCTTCAATTAATTTTACAAACAACAATTTTTTTTATAGCAATTTGTGTATAATAGGTAAGATTTGGGAAGCTTTAATTGATGGGTGATAGTATAGGACGGTTTTAGTGTTTGTATGAATATTTACCCAAATTCTCTAATTTTTACAGATGTTGAATATTTACCCTCTACATATGCAAATAACATGATATAGTTTTTTGTGTGGCATCATGAGCTAAATGCTACGAACAAAGGCAGAGGATAAAGAGATATATAAATAAGGGTGCTCAAAAAGTCAGAGGATAAAGAGATTTATAAATAGGGGTGCTCAAAAATATCAGTGTCAAGGAAATTTCTATATTCGTATCTAAAATCTATAAGAGTAGGATATTCTTATACTGTAAATTATTTGAATTCGTATCCGGAGTATTTGAATATATATTGGTCACACTATTTACATAATTTTAATCCTTAAATTAATGATTTCGAATTTAATTTTGATGATCAAAATATCTAGTCTGAGCTTTTCAAATTGAACAAACATATGAATGAAACTATCTTGTATCATATGAACTATAATTTTGTCAATAATATCAAGTTTTTAATATTTATTTTTGTATCCGCATGTATATCTGCTTATATATTCAAATGCATATCAATATTTGTACTCAATTTTAGCGGATATGGATAAGCATGTACGGTTATGAATTTTTCTTCCGAGACATATCTATATCTGAATCCATATTCATGACCAGTAAGTGAATACGGTTATGATACTTATCATATCCAAAATGTTTCCGGATCATATGCAACCCTAGATATAATCCCCATAGCACCCATACTATTCTCTGCCTATGCTGAACTTTTACATATTTGAAGCGTATTTGCTAGTAGGGGCAGAAACAAACCAAATATTTAACAAACAATTCAATATTTATTCGCCTAAGTATTTGGTCATATTCAATCCGATAGTTCATTTAATAATGATGAATAGTTTTTTATTATTCAATTCATAAATGAATAGAATTTAACCATAGGTACATTCGATTCGTTTGTTTAATAAACTATTCATTTATACAGTCAATCCATTAAAAACTTATTTTGCTACGTGCAATTGTGGATCAATAGATTTTTATTTGTGAACATTATATATCAATATGTTGCATATTCATCAACTATATCATGTTTGGCTCTATTTCAATACTAGGATAACAAATTTTTACCGAATATCTAACAAATATGAACCGAATAATTTGTAAAGATTACCAAACACTATAAATGAATGTTTGCGAACAATTGTCAAATATTTGAATACTATCCGAATCGAATTCGAACATTGATTTCGTATTCAATTTGAATTTGAAAAACGAATTCGAATAGTCGAATAATAACTGAATACGAATACAAATATTGAGGTATTAGACTCAATTCTTCCCCACCCCTATTTGCTGGTATTTGTCTAAATCATACATGTGGTAGAGAAGCTCTAGATCTATTAAACTAAACAAATAAAGCTTAAATGAATTTGTTAAAAAAAAAGAAAATTTCCCAACTCTGCAACATTTCAAATAGACCTTAGCACACTTGGTCATTGTCCTTCTTTGTAATAAGTACACAATTGCCTCGAATCTTTCAAGGCAAAATTACAACACTGGTATATTTTATTGATCCTATGTAATAGATTGGTATATTTTATTATTCTAGCGACGATGTGTTATATTTTGTAAACAACACTCACAAATAGTTTTTATTTTTTGGCCAAAGCTAAAATCGCGCTGAATAAAGTTATGTGACTCGTCATGTGCGTCCGACATGATGTATGTGAGTTTCACGTGGCTAGGGGTTAGCGAGATCCAATTAACAGTTATGAAACCAAAAACCAAAAGTTTTCCCTCTCTCTCTGTTTTTCTCTCTATGTTAATGTGAGGGAGAGGAAGAATCTTCCCAAAATTGCAGAGTATTCCCTTTGTGCATGAAGACGGGGAACTCCGAGTCTTGATTTCTTCAAGTAGTTGTGAGACACAAGAGATGATTCCACCTTCATATATATTTCATCCCATTGAGCTCTCGTTCGCTTCTTCCTGCGCTCATGCTTGAAACTAACCTTGAGCTAGAGCTTAAGGTTGAAGAATCCAACTCCAATATCAGTTGCCCTAACCAATTTTATCTTGGAAGAAGAAGAATACCTCCAATTTAAACCCAAATTTTTTAAGTCAAAGTGCCTATCATGTTGGCAGCTATATAGGATGCACATGACGAGTGAAGTGACTATAAGTCGTTGGAATTTAGGGTCCAATGAAAAAATAGGGCTACTTGTCACAATAGCCGATAAAATACACCATATCATCACTGAAGTAAGAAAATATACTAATCTGTCGCACATGGTTAACAAAAAATACCAAATCTAGTAATTTTTCATGATTATTAGTTCTATACTTTATTCATCTTACACGATAAATTAGGAGAACATTTTTTATGTACATCTATACATACATGAAGTAGCGCATAAGAAAATGAGCGCAAGATTTCATATAGCTTAGTGGACTTATTGCTACTAACTACTCTAGGGATGCAAAATAGTTTGGACACAAGCTCGAATATGACACTTATCATATCCATAGTGCTTGCCAATCACGGGTACCTTGGTAAAAAAAATTCATATTTAAAATCAAATATGAATACAAATATACATGTGGATACAAAATGGAATGAAAAAAGTAAACAATATGATTTCCCCCCCTATATGATACAAGAGAGTTCATTAATGTTTAAACTTTTTTTGGCTTCCCTGCAACCAACTCTATCTCTGTTACAAAATTTGGATACAGGGTTTTCAAATTCAAAATCTGTTTATAATCTTTATTTAAAAATTTAAAAAACTACATTCGCCAAAAGGGAAAATAGAAAGGATCATAAAAAGAGTGGCCTTCGCAAATATAACGTAGTCAAGGCGTCTAAGCGCAAAATATCCCAACACCGCGAATACAAGGGCGTGAAAATATCAACCCCTCCTGATCATTAGTTCTCCTGGCCCATATTTTTATCAGCCTTTTCGGGGACAAGAGAAGGAGAGATCAAATCGCCGATAAGAGCCCCTGACATCGATCGGGGCTTTTTTCGACCCAGAGAAACCCTAACCCTAGATTTGTTTTCCCGTCCAATTTCGATCTTTGGGAGAGAAAGGAGAAGAGAAAGAATCGGTGGCGATGGGGGATCATCACAGCGGCTGCTGCCCGTCAATGGATCTGATGCGATCCGAGGCGATGCAGCTCGTTCAGGTCATCATCCCGATGGAGTCCGCTCATCTCACCGTCTCCTACCTCGGCGACCTCGGCCTCCTGCAGTTCAAAGATGTAATCTCGATGAAACCCTAACCCTAGATCTGGTCTTAAATTTTTACTGATTTTGAGTTTGGTCTATAGTTTTCTACCCAGTTCTGTTTCTATTATTTGTTTGATAGGGTTTAGATTTGAATTAGATTTAGGGTTTTTAGATTTATTGATGATTAGATTGGGAACCCACTGGTGTTTGAACTTACGTTACAGATCTAATAATTCCAAAAGTCTGAACTTGTCAATGTATTGGTTCTACTATGAGTAATTTTGTCTTTGAATCGTTCCATGTTTCTGTTTTTTTTAATTATATGAGGGTAAGCTATATTTCTCAATGGGCTGATTTTATAGTGCATCATGGGCTGTTCCAGTGAACTTAACTTTAAACTTTCAACTATGATTGTTCTTTAGCCTTTAATAGAGTTTTGATCTCATATATTTGTTTGTGCAGCTTAATGCAGATAAGAGTCCGTTCCAGCGAACATATGCTGCCCAGGTAATGCTAGTTTTCTCTTATGCATCTTCTATGTAAATTATGATTAACATACCTATTTGTCAATGGAGTTTTTGTTTGATAAGCCATGAAATTGAGGCCAGCTTAACACATGTTTTTAAAACTTTATCCACTTTCATTTACTTTCAGTTACATGGAAATTAGCATGCATGATCCAAAAGAGGCTTGCCTTGGGAGCTTGTCAGTCTCTGCTTAGATGCTAAAATTAGATTTTCTTCTCAGATAGTGGTTATTCCTTATTTTTTAAAATATATATTTTATTTAATTTATAGGTAAGCCAGATTTGTGCACTGTTTGTAATGGTCCCTCCCCTCTGAAGGGGAAAAAAAGTGACATGGTAGATAATCATGATGAAGTTCTCTTAAAAAAAGGTGGATTTAAACCAATTCTCTACTGGTTGTTGGAAGTTCTTTAGTTTATTTTATATGAAGGCTCATTAATTCTTTGGACCCAAATTCTGATCTAAATTGTGTTTAATTTTAAGTTAATGTATCAAATTATAAATTATTACTGTAGTCATTTTGGATCATTTCTGCAAATGTGCAATTTATGGCATGAGTTATAGATCAAACAAGGGACATATAGAAGACAAATAAAAAGTTAAGACTTTGTATTATATAAATTAAGCAAGCATGAAAGAACTGCGCTATGTGCCTAGTTAACTCCGTGAATCAATTCAAATATCGTTCCTTCATGTGAATTCTGCATATGTGCAATCATTTTACCGTATGTAATTTATGTCTCTGCCATCTAAACTGCAAAGTAAGTGTTCTTAATGTTAACAACATAGAGGGGGGACGTAGTATTAAAAGAATAAAGATGAGTGGTAAATAAATGAAGACATTCGAACCAGTGAGAGATTCATACAGATCAGTAAACTGCATGAGATAGTGGAATAAGGACTTAAGACGGAGAATTTTAGGATGTCTGATGTACTAATTCTGGTTTAGATGGAGCTCTTGTAAAGTGGGTTTAGTAACACAGTTATCTCATAATGAATAGAACACTCTGTAGGTTAAGAATTTGAACAGTAGAAAATGAGATTGAAAGGTAAAATCTGAAAAATCAAAACTTATGGGTGAATGAATGAGAAATTTCATTAAAGTTTATCAATGCACTTTCGAGTATGGTTAAATAGAGATTTCAACTCCAGCAGGGTTAGCTTGTTTGATGTCAACCATGTGCCAGCAGGTATCTCATTTAATCTTCATTATAGTTTAGCACTATAGCTATATGTGACAGGCACTGTTTTGTTGGTTCAGACTATTATGTCTGAGTTAATTTACCTACTGCTGGGTCATGCTGACAACTTTGCAGCACTATAGTTATCTAACTGTATTTTTGTTTTGTTTTTTTTTGTGATGTTTTACTTTGGTTGCTCTATTTTGATTCATCTGTTGTGCTTCTATAAGATCACCTTCAAAAACTGAGGTTGAAAACTTCATGTAACTGAATTCCCAAGTTCATTCTTAGTACTCGTTGGATAACTTACTGATATATTTAATGCGTATAGATTAAAAGGTGTGGGGAGATGGCACGAAAACTTCGTTTCTTTAAAGAAAAAATGACAAAGGCAGGTATATCACCTTCAGCAACGACCATAGAAAGAAACCATATAGATCTCGATGACCTGGAGGTATGTATGTTATTGATGACTTTGTCAAGTTGAACTCATACAAGTTTATTCTTTACTATTTTAGTACTCTAATGCTCACAAACTTGTTATGCCATACATTTATGGCAGATAAGGCTTGGTGAACTGGAAGCTGAGCTGATTGAAGTTAATGCTAATACTGAAAAGCTGCAAAGAACTTATAACGAGCTGTTGGAGTATATGCTTGTTCTACGAAAGGTATTTGTTTATTTTCATTTATCACTTGATGAGCGCATAAAAATCTCTTCTCATATATTTTCATTTTTTTTGAGTTCAAGTATATAAAGTGAATCTTTTGAAGAAATAGGATAGTGACAACAATTATGAATTTCCATTGAAAACATTGGTTTTTACAATTCTGAACAATGAAAATATATCTGGGATGCAATTTGTTTGTGTAACAAATGAGCAAATTTTCTGGTCATCTTACAGGCTGGTGAATTTTTTCACTTAGCTCAAAATGATGCCACTGCCCAACAGAGAGAAATTGAAGCTCGCCAAGTAGGGGATGGTCTTGAAAGTCCTTTGCTGTTGGAGCAAGTACGATTGGAACCTTGTTCTGTTCTGATATATATTCACAGAGAGCCAAATTATCTGAATGGTAACTTTACACTTTTTTTTTTGTTCAGGAAATGCTAACTGATCCGTCAAAACAAGTAAAGCTTGGTTTTGTTAGCGGCCTTGTATCAAAAGCAAAGTCCATGGCTTTTGAAAGAATTCTGTTCCGTGCTACTCGGGGTAACATATTCCTTAAACAGTCTGTAGTTGATGAACCTGTCACAGACCCAGTTTCTGGAGAGAAGGTTATTTTCCTCTCTTTACACTATGGAAGGCACAATGCAAAATGCTTTATTCTTCAAATGATTTTAATAATTATGTATTTTTCATGCTATTTGAACAATATCTCTCTGATCCACATTCTTTAACAGTGTTTATGTACATATTCTGTATCTGTCATGTTCTCATTACCTCTCAAATCATACATTTTTAGTTCTTTGCAGTGAAACATGAGTCTGACACATTCACACATGAATATGTATGTCTAACGTTTGCTCCTGATGGGTGGTTCATATAAAGTCATTGTTAATACCAAATTCACGATTTGCCCCCTCTCTGAGGGATGGTCAACTTGTGAGCTGAAATTTGAGGTTACTTGTTCCTTTTCTTTTCAAGGGTTAATTTGTGATTAAAAATGGAAAATGTTTTTGTACTATAGTAAACTTAGATGGTGTAAAATTAAATCTAGAAAATGGACACTAAGGGCCAGTCTAATATCGCTGGATCTTATAATAAGTTGCTTATAAAAGCAGCTTACAGAAGCAACTTATATAAGCAACTTATGTAAGTAGCTGAAAATATCAGTTTGGTAATCAAATATCAAAAACCGCTTAAAAAATAGTTTTGGTGTTTGGTAGAACTATGCTTGATGATCATTATTAAAAGATACAAGGAATATTGGCATATAACTAAACAATGCAGAAGTTGCTTGTAAAGGCATCCTCAGATCGCTTCTAAAAGCGCCCACTTAGGGTCTGTTTGGTTTGATAGAAAGAAGTATTGAAACTAGGAAATAAATCAAAGAAGTAACATCTAAATTTATGAAGTATGAAGTATTGGAAGTAATCCTTTTTTGGTTTGTTGCACATATTTTTGAAGTCGTGGAAATAGCAGTTTTTATTCTTCATTCAATTTGTTTGTATAGCAATTAAAAAGTTGTTAGAAAGCAACTTAAAAGGAAATATTAATAAGAAAATTATTTATTTTCTAATTAATGCATATTTCACCTACTTTTGGGCTACTTCCTAGCCTTGAGGGGAGGAAAAATATTTAGGAAGTAGGATGACATATAGGCGCCACATCAGCATGTAAGGAAATATTGGAAGTAGGTTTTTCAGAGAAACAAACATGTTTTTTTTGCTCGGAAGTAGCAGAAGTAACCTCTACGTCATTTACTTCAGCTACTTCATAATTACTTATGTGCAAACAAACAGGCCTTTAAAAGCAAAAAGCAGTTTCAGTCAGCATGCTAAAAAAGTTTTCACCAAACACTATTATTGACTGCTGCTTGAAAAAATAAGCAGAAGCACCCTAAAAAACCAATACCAAACTGGCCTCAAATAGTTTTGGGAACTGAACACTTAATGTTGACATCTAGTTTGCTTCCTGTTAAGTGAAACTGGTTTTGTTATTTTGATGGGTCGTGACATCCCTTTTCTTCTTGTATGCAATTCCAATTTAAATATAATTTCCTGGCAAATTTTCTCTTAGTTAACCTCCATCTTACACCCTTTTCTTTGTAAGTATACCGGTGTCCTTTAACATTTCTTCAATACGGCCAGTCTTCTCCATTTGTTTCCCACAATCCTGCTCCTCTGGAACATCCAAGTATGTCTTGTGCCTCTTGTACCTGAAGTAACTTTATGTACTTGCATTTCCTTTTTCAGGTAAACAGTATTGAAAACGAATTCTTAATGATTCACATGTTAAGCAACAACTCATCCTTTGCATAAATAATCATATATCATTTAAAGATATTTGATTTTGGCTTGCACTAGTTTAAGAAGAGGGAAGTTACTATTCTTGCGGTTTCATAAGCAAAGCTGCATGTTTCTTCGTTAAGTGCTTGCACAATATACATGTTTCTTATCTCTGAAACGCGCTGACTTAAGTTCAATTAGCTTCAAGATATACTATTATGGCACTAAATCAAGTTGATTCTTGAACATTTTCCACATTTCTATATTTCCTTTACCACTGCTTTTCCTATGCGATGCAAATGTGTTTGAGATAGTAATGCCTGTGGATGATGATTTATCTTTATGATTTCTGATAAACATGAACTTTCTTCCTCCTGTATATCTTTATCCGTGTGGAAACCATGACAATTTATCCTTCATCCATCAGTTTTTTGTTTGGTTTCCACACTCTCATTCAGCATATTGAAAGAAATTCTATCCTCTATAAGGTGTATTATATTTTTTATGTTTTGCCAATATTAAGTTATTTCATTACTCATCCACCTAGGTTTATTATCTTACCATGTTTCCTCTGAGAAATCATCCTTTTTTTCTTTTTTTACAGTTGTAGTAGTTAACAGCATATCTGCCTTGGATGTTGATGAACATGGATAATTGTTATAGTTTATATTATTTTCCATTTAGATATATAGATTAATTCATGGTCTTTATGTTTCAATCTCTCATTCAGTGCTTATAAATTTAATTAACATAGATTCGTCTTTTGTTTTTATGTCATGCTCTCTGCCTTAAATACATGTTCTTGCAGGTGGCAAAAAATGTGTTTGTAATATTTTATTCTGGAGAAAGAGCAAAATCCAAGATTCTGAAGATATGTGAAGCTTTTGGAGCAAACCGTTACCCATTTACGGAGGATCTAGGCAAGCAAATGCAGATGATTGATGAGGTTTGTGTGAGAAACTTGAGTGATTTTGGTTTATCTCTAGCCTGTACTAACATACACTTCATTTTATTTTAAAGTTTCTCAACAGCGTATGGCAATTTTATGTCTTCTCTAGAATAAAAATTTCAGCATACCCACTATTTTCTTCTTTAGTACAATGCACTTTCTGGTAATGTTACTCTTTTTGATGCTATTTAAATAATAATCATCGCAGAAACATCTAGAAACCTATAATTTGTTGCATCCTTGAATAAAACTTTGAGTACTAGCTTTTTGATCATTTTTTTGTCGGAAGTGCTACATGATTTGAAGCAGTTCTAATTTGTTTGTTTTATTGTGTTACATGGAATGCACCCTTAAGTAATTTAGTTCTTAGCAGAAAAGCTAGCAAACAGTTTTGTTTAAATGAACTGTCTTACATTCAAATTAGTACAAGTGGGAAATATTAAAATGTCGTGTATAAGAAATATTGTGCTTATAATTAATGACGATTCATATCGTCATCCTCATTGTTTTTCCCATCTAAGCACAATGCTTGACAGGATAATGCAATATAAAAATTCTATTGTGTTCATACTTAAATGACAGTTTACCTCACCATAAGCAGCATATCAGGTCTATGTTTGTACAATTCACTAAACTTAGCTATTTTATTCATTATATATATAGAATGTAAGCCAATAGTCAATAGGTGTTGTAGAAAAAGATCTTTTCCCTGAGTTAGAGTGAGTTTGCTGTTATTATGATTGCATTGCATGAATTGACTTCTTGAATTGTCAATTGCCAGGTGTCTGGAAAAATTTTGGAGCTAAAGACAACTATAGACATTGGATTGGTTCATCGTAATAATCTACTGAAGAATATTAGCTACCAGTTTGAGCAGTGGAATACTTTGGTACGTTTATATTTTTTCTTGTTCATTTTGTTCTGCAATGTCTTTTCTGGTTCACACAACTTATGATCCTTTTTTGAGTGTCATTGTATTTTCACTAATTTTATTAATTGACTCTACTTAAATGTCTTAGGTGAGGAAGGAGAAGTCTGTGTACCACACTTTGAACATGCTCAGCCTTGATGTTACGAAAAAATGTTTAGTCGCTGAAGGCTGGAGCCCTGTTTTTGCTACTAACCAGGTAGGCTGGTTATGCTCTAGGAGATTAAAATTTTGTACTCTTTTACTTGCTGCATCACTTCAATATTGCTGGCATTTACTCTTGAGCCTCATATGTGCAGATTCAGGATGCATTACAACGGTCTACTTTTGATAGCAAATCCCAAGTTGGGTCCATTTTCCAAGTTTTGCATACTACAGAACTGCCCCCTACGTATTTCAGGACAAACAAATTTACTACAGCGTTCCAGGAAATTGTGGATGCATATGGGTAAGTCATGGTTCAACATACACTGAAGTTCAGTGATATGAACAACCTCAATGCTAAATAAGCAATAATCATCATCACCTATTTATAGCAACATGGCTGAACAACTAACACAGTTGTTGACACGGAAAAATGTGTATCAGTATGATTCCCATCATTTTACTTTATTCAGGCAGTGGGAGCTAAGACGCAATAAAAACAGAGATCACTGCTCAAATCTGCATTTATTCATACACATCAACATTTAAAAGTCATTTTCACTTTCTTGTTCGCTCCACATTGGTAACTGAGTCTCTGATTTCATTTATTTCAGGATTGCCAGATATCAAGAAGCAAATCCTGGCGTATACACTATTGTCACATTTCCATTTCTGTTTGCAGTCATGTTTGGTGACTGGGGTCATGGTTTGTGCTTGTTGGCTGCTACACTATATTTCATATTCCGAGAGAAGAAACTATCTTCTGAGGTCAGCAATGTTGTAGCCTGAGTCTTGAAAATTTTACTAGTTGCATATGTTCGTCAAAATTTTAAATCTATTAGGTCATTGTGATGATTATTTTTCCTGACGCTACACATTACATAGATGTTGATCGAATTCCTTTTCATCTATAAAGGTATGTCATAGCATACCTTTTCTCACGATATATATACCAAATAAGAAAGAAGTGAAAGAACATGTATCATCCTTTTTGTGGCCACGCTCCTGTAAATTGCTGAATATTTTTTACGAGTTTGCTTGTGACGATAGCTAAACCATAGTTACATTTTCCATTGAAAAAAAAAACTTGCTGTGATGTCCTATTGTAGTTAACTAAGTTGAATTTGGATAGGTTTATTCAAGAGGGGAGGGGAAGGGTTTGGATGGTACAATGCTAACCATCCGAATATTATGTTTGGATTGAAAATTTAAGTAGTAAGGGGAGGGGATGATAGGGTTAAAAAGTAGGAAATTACTCACTTTCTTAAACCTCCTAAAGTGGATGGATTGGGAGGGGAAATGTTGGAATTTAAGTGAATTGGTCATGTTGCTTCCCTTCCCTTCTCTTCTCATTTTCTACTCTAAAAGAAGCACAAATTAGTTCCATCACACTGCCTCCTGCTTCCTCCTATAATAGTGGATCCAAACACATTAGTCCAATTACATCCTTTCTTTTCCTTCTCACCCCTTGCCCCTCGCGGGTGTAGTTCAATCATCTCCCTCCCCTACCCTTTTCTCTATCCAAACCCACCATAAAAGTTGATATTCACCATGTTTCAGAATCTCAGATATTGATAATCACTTTAGCAAAGGGGAAGTCTGGGAATAAAAGGGAGTTGGTAAAAAAGATATGAATCATTTGTCCTCCAAATAAGATAAAAGTGTACTACACAAAGCATGTGATTTTTTGTTATGACACTTCAAACTATGAGAACATTTGAGACAGAATGGACAGAGATTATTTATTTATTAATTTGGATAAATTTCTAATATGATGCCTCAAATATCTTGGAAATAGATGCATCAGTATGCCCATGTTCTTATATCCATTTAAAGCTTCAAGTTTGCTGTTACTTCCTTACCGCCCAGTTATGTTGCTTAGGTAACTGCTTGATGCAGAACTATAAGCATGAGTTGCTAACCATTTATCATTTATGGGTAATTGTCAATGCACCTATGAAGACAAGGTTAATGTCTACATCTGTACATTACCACACATGCAACCACTGAGTTTCAATGTTTCCAGCCTGACTTCAGCAACTAGACAACTCTTAAATGCATACTTCAGATTTGTCTGAACATGAACTAAGTCGAGATTCGTGTAAAGCGACCAACCTTAGACTGGACGTGAGTGGATCCACCACTACATGATATGCTATAGCCGCCATATGTTTCCGCCTCACATTCCATTATTTATTTATTTATTACCCAGTCTCCAAACTAGCAAAATTTTCTTTTTTTTATTTTAAAATTATCCAGTCCCCTCCATGTAGGCTTTTGTTAAATTAACACGATTTGTATAGAGTTTTTATAGGTAATGATATTATGCAAAGAAAAAGTCTGTTGATTTAGATATTACTTTGTAATTACATTGTTGCTATATTGAAAAAGTTTATGGATATACGATGATTGATCTTTTCTTCATATCATGTTTTTCAGTGTAGATTACTAGATTTCTCCTATCATTTCACAATCAATAGTCTCTATTGAGCTTTGAAGTTCTAATATGTTTTTTTTACTTTTTGTTTCTTTACTCCTTGAAATTTATTGTAGCTCAAGTTCCAACCTGACCTTTTCTCTCTCAATTTTCTTTTGTGACTAACAGAAACTTGGGGATATCATGGAGATGACGTTTGGTGGTCGGTATGTAATTATGATGATGGCAGTTTTCTCAATATATACAGGGTTTATCTACAATGAGTTCTTTTCTGTTCCTTTTGAGATTTTTGGGCCCTCTGCCTATGCATGCCGTGATGCTTCCTGCAGGTATTGACATAATTTCCTGTTCTTGATAGTGTTAATTTGTGGTCATTTCTTATTGTTTTATCCCCATCAATTGTAGAGATGCTACTACAGCAGGGTTAATCAAGGTGAGACCTGCATATCCGTTTGGTGTGGACCCGACATGGCATGGCAGCCGAAGTGAATTGCCGTTCCTAAACTCATTGAAGATGAAAATGTCCATCCTTATTGGTGTTGCACAAATGAACCTTGGCATCTTCTTAAGTTATTATAATGCCAAATTCTTCAGGAACAGTATTAACGTCTGGTAAGTGAATGTACCAAGAATTTCTAATAGATAAAAGTAAAATGCTAAACATAATGCATGGTATAAAGAAATATGTCAACTGTTGTTGTTGTAGTTGACAGTAGCATCTAGACCATGCCTTATTTTTCTTGGTGATAGGTAAATATACGTTCTTGCAGCTAAAGAATTTTTTTATGACTTTAATGCAAAATTACACTGATTCCAAAGTAGAAAATGTTTGTATTAGGGAATTTAGGCGTTCCTTGTGATAAAAGATTTTGTACTCTGAATATATCCTATTTTCCAAAAGCTGAAAACAACAAGAGTTTCAAGGGAAACATAGATATTAAGTGTGGTTGCTGAGTCGTACTGGACTAGTACAATCCTTAATGTGCTTCAATATTTACCTTTTGCTGGTTAATGTAAGACCTTAAGCTGCATTAAGCAGGAATTCCTATCATTTTGTCATTTTATGCTTAATTATCTGATAGAAATATAATTGTTTGTCATGCAATAAATGTAAATCCTTGTTTCTAATTTTGTTATTTATGAATTCTGCATATGATTCTTATCTGGTATTCCGTTGCAGGCACCAGTTTATTCCTCAGTTGATCTTTTTGAACAGCCTATTTGGTTACCTGTCACTACTCATCATAGTGAAATGGTGCACTGGTTCAAAAGCTGATCTTTATCATGTGATGATATACATGTTCCTTAGCCCAACTGATGATCTTGGTGAAAACCAGCTGTTTCCTTATCAGAAACCACTGCAGGTTTTGTATATACCCGCTTAGGTTAATTGTTCAAGAACTACATTGGTCGAATATTTCTCACTCTTGTTACCATCTTTCCAGCTCACATTACTATTGCTTGCACTCATTTCTGTTCCATGGATGTTACTTCCGAAGCCTTTTCTCCTAAAGAAGCAACATGAAGAAGTATGCCTCGTGTTTATTGTAATTAATTGTTTTTTCTGATTAATAATTTTGTACCTGTATTGATCATGTGCATTCTTCCTGTGTCTCAGAGACACCAAGGTCAATCCTATGCCCTTCTTCACAGTACTGATGTCGATGTACTCGAGGAGCAAGATCATGGTTCACATGATCATGAAGAGTTTGAATTTAGTGAAGTTTTTGTCCACCAGCTCATTCACACCATTGAGTTTGTCCTGGGAGCAGTTTCAAATACTGCCTCCTATCTTCGTCTGTGGGCTCTAAGGTATTGTCCTCTGTACTCAATAGGATATTCTCTTTAGCAATGGATCATGAAAAGGAGAGGAAATCACCATTCTGAACTTGCAGGCTATTGACTTATTAGAATACTTAGATCTTTATATTTTAGTTACCTTTTCACTGACTAATGTATGTTTCATTTGGTGATATGCAGTCTTGCTCACTCAGAATTGTCAACTGTGTTTTATGAGAAGGTTCTTCTTCTTGCTTGGGGGTAAGTTTGGAGTTAATGCTTCAGTTATATTTTAATAGTTACTTTATTGTTATATGTATCCCCCCCCTTTTCTTTGTAATGCTTATGGAAGCGAAGCTAATGACACCTATGTTATTTCAGGTACAGCAATATATTTATTCTCATCATCGGTGCAATCGTGTTCATCTTTGCCACAGTTGGTGTTCTGCTTGTCATGGAAACTCTCAGTGCCTTCTTACATGCTTTGAGGCTTCACTGGGTGGAGTTTCAGAACAAGTTTTATGAGGGAGATGGATACAAGTTTGCGCCCTTCTCATTTGCATTGCTCGCCGATGAAGAGGAATAAGTAGTAATTGGTTAGATATTTCTTCTCAAATTCTTGATTTATTTGTACTTATAATGGAGCGTTGCTTCAAGCTGCATGGTGGGTTAGAAAAGTGAAAATAAAGTCGCTGAAAAGATCCCTGATCGATCTTTTTCTCCATTGGTGTCAGGGAGTTCTATGCCTGTATTAGGCTGTGACCCACATTTAAGTGTACGATGATATAGTATAAGACCAAAAAAAAAAAAAAAAAAAAAGAAGGGTCAATTTGAAATAATAAATTCATGTAGTTCATGACCTTATATTAACAGTATTATGTTGTTGTTATTGCAAGTGCCTCCTATTTGTCGTGTGACGAGCTTCATCGTCATTAGCTCTGACATTGAGATTAAATTGTTTCTTTTTTGACTTAATTTTACTGAT
This sequence comes from Asparagus kiusianus, assembly GCA_022839385.1. Classification (NCBI taxonomy): domain Eukaryota; kingdom Viridiplantae; phylum Streptophyta; class Magnoliopsida; order Asparagales; family Asparagaceae; genus Asparagus; species Asparagus kiusianus. The sequence continues at coordinate 143,756 of BQKN01001102.1, forward strand.
TATGTACCTTCCTTGCTAACCAATCAATCATTTGTGCGCCTAAAAACCTTCGAACTAAAGGATAGTATCCCCAACAATATTCCAGAATTAAACAGCTAATGACTGCACATCAACAGAAGTGCTTTTAGTCCGAAGGTTATTTATGCTTTTGTAGTTATTATTACTTTTTGATCGCGGAGAGGATCATTTAATTGAGGAGGGTCCTTTTGGTTCGGAGGTTATTTACGTTTTATAGTTTTTAGTTCGGAAGGTTTGCACCCAGTTGTCCGACTTGGGCCTTTTTTGTTGCAGTTTTTTTTCTTTCTAAAATACATCATTGATTATGCCGGTTTGCATGCAAGTGGTCGACGAGTTTGTGAGGGCGTTTCTCAATGGAGTCTACACGTCGGGTCCGCTCTTGAGCAATGTGATTAAGAGTACGGGAGTGCGAGCAGGGGGTCACCAGAGAGGCTGATGTTTAAGGAGCACGAGGATCTGAGGAGATCGCTAGAGGCGGAGAAGAAGAGGCTGGCAGTGTTTATGGGAGGTCCGTGCGCGGAGAAGGTGGTGGATGATTGGGCCGTGGAGAGGATAGGAAGCCAATGAGAGTTGCACGTTATAAGAGAGAAGTGGAGAGGACAAAGGAAAGAAATCTTGGGTTTCGCAGATATCTTTTGGTGAGATTTTAGTACATAAGATTTTTAATATACACATAAAATGAACAAAAATTATTAAAAAAATAATGGGTTATCGCCAACGAAAATCACAAATTTTGATACATATAAACTTTTTTTCATTTGAATAAAAATTGACATTATTCAAAATTGTCAAAATCATAGGTTATATATAGCTCATTAAAATCGTGAATTTTTACCTATATATAATTTATATACATTCGTTCAAAATGAATTAAAATTGTCAAAAATCATTGGGTTACTGCCTACGAAAATTGCAAATAATTGTTCGTAACAAACAAAAATTAACAAAATCATGAATTATAACTCATGAAAATCATGTATTTACACATAGTTTATTTCAATTCTTTTGGAATGAATAAGATTAACAAAAATAGTGAGTTATAACTCATGAAAATCATATATTGAGATATACACATAAATCGTATACATTCTTTCAAAATAAACCAAAATTGTCAAAAATCATGGGTTATAGCCCATAAAAATCGTTAATTTTTTATGTACGCATAATTTATGTACATTCTTTCAAACAAATCAAGCTTGTAGAAAAGCATGGGTTATATAGCTCATTAAAATTCGTGAAATTTTTATGTAACATGATTTATGCACATTCTTTCAAAACGAACTAAAATTTTAAATAATTATGAGCTATGGCTAATGAAAGTTACAAAATTTGAGGTATTCATAATAAATTTACTTTCGCTCAAAATGAATGAAAATTATCAAAAATCATGTGTTATAGCTCATGAAAATTGTGAATGTCAATGTACCTATTATAACTTATTAAATTCTTTCAAAATAAAGCAAAATTGATAAAAATCATAGATTATAACCCATAAAAATTAAGGATTTTGATGTATTCATAAATTTATTTTAATTCTTTTATAACGAACCAAACTTGTCAAAAATCATGGATAATAGTTCATGAAAATCACAAACTTTGATAACACATAATAATTTTTTTTTCCTTTTGAAAGAAATTAAAATTGATAAAAGCCATGGGTTATATCTCATGAAAATCATGAATTTTTATGTACACATAATTTATTTATATTTTTTAAAAATGAATTAATATTGTAAAAAATTATGGGTTATAGTTTATGAAAAATGTGAACTTTTACATAAATATAATTTATTTATATTCGTCATAACAAACTGAAAAGTCAATAATCATGAGTTATAGCCTATGAAAATTACAATTTTTGATCTACACATAATAAATTTAATTTTGTTTGTAAAGAACAAAAATTGATAAAAACCATGGATTGTATCTCATGTAAATCACAAAAATTTATTTACGCATAATTTATTTATGGATAAAAATTGTCAAAAGTCATGGAGTTATAGCCCATGCAAATTGTGAATTTTTTATATACACATAATTTATTTGCATTATTTCAAAATAAACAAAAATTGTCAAATATTTTGGGTTATACTTTATAAAAATTGTAAATTATGATGTACACATAATAAAATTTGTTTCGAATGAAAATTTATAAAAATCATGGGTTATAATTCATGCAAATCAAAAAATTCGATATACACATTTATCTAAATTATTTAAAAATGAATAAAAATTACCAAAAATCTTTTTTATAGCTCATGAAAATTATAAATTTTGATATGCACATAATTTATTTAAATTCTTTCAAAAAAAACCAAAATTTTCAAAAATTGTTGACTATAGCCAATGAAAATCGTAGATTTTGATAATTGATATACACATAACGACTTTGTTTTTGTTTGAAAAGAACATAAATTGACTAAAATAGTGGGTTATAGCACATGAAAATTACGAATTTTGATATACGTACAATTTGTTTAAATTCATTTAAAATGAACTAAAATTGTTAAATCTCACGGGTTATAGACCATAAAATCGCAAATCTTAGTATACATAGAATTAATCTATTTATACATGAAATGAACCAAAATTGTAAGATAGCTTATGAAAATCTCAAAATTTGACATAATTTATTTACATTCTTTCAAAATGAACAAAACCTTCACAAAAACGTGGGTAAAAGCCCATGAAATCATCAATTTTGATGTAGCCATAATAAATTTACTTTCACATGAAACGAACCAAAGTTGAAAAAAATATGGGTTATAGCTCACATAAATCTCTAATTTCGATGTACACCTAATTTATTTACATTCGTTTAAAATAAATCAAAATATTCAAAAATCATTGGTTATAGGCCTTGCAAATTGCAAATTTTGATGCACGCGTAATAAATTAATTTTATTTTAAAGGAACCAAATTTGTTCAAAATTGTGAGTTATATGCGTTGAAAATTATAAGTTTTGATGTACACAAAATTTACTTTCCTTCAAAGTAAACGAAAATTGGTATAAATCGTGAGTTGTAGCTCACAAAAATTATAATTTGTTTTGTACATGATTAATTTACACCTTTCAAAAGAAACCAAAGATGTCAAAATCATGAGATAAATTTTGAAAACTAACCCATTTCCAAACTTATTCATAAAAAACGACCTATTTGAAACTTATTGACCAAAAGCGGCCCAGTTTCTGGCTGAAACTAGGTCATTTTGGTAAAAAAATACCAAACTTCACGGGACTTCAAGACCTGTGAAGTTTTTTACATAACAAAACTTCACGGTACTTGAAGTCCCATAAAGTTTGTTTTGTTATTGTCAAAAACGACCCAGTTTCAGGCAACTATCTGACTTTTGGCAAATAAGTTTCAAAGAAGTCATTTTTTATAATTATTTTTAGAAAAATGAGTTGCTTTTCAAAATTTGTCCCAAAATCGTGAGATATAGCCTATAAAAATCGAAAAATTTAAATGTACACATAATAAATTTACTTTCATTCGAAATGAATGAAAATCAATAAAAATGGCATGTTATAGTTCATGAAAACGGAATTTTGATATATACATAATTTATTTTAATTCTTTCAAAATAAACCAAAATTTACAAATATGACATCTTATAGCTCATGAAAATCATAAATTTTGATGTGCACATAATTTATTTAAATTCTTTCAAAATGAACCAAAATCGCCGAAAATCACGGGTTGTAGCCCATGAAAATCCTAAATTATATACACATTTTAAATTTACTTTCATTTTAAAATAAATACAAATTGACAAAAATAATAGGTTACAACTCTAGAAAATCGTGAATTTATATGTAAACAAAATTTATTTGTATTCTTTCAAAATAAACCAAAATTGTCAACAATCATTGGTTATAGGCTTATAGCCCACGAAAATCATGAATTTTTATATACGTATAATTCATTTACATCTTCCAAAATAAACCCAAATTATCAAAAGCCATGGGTTATATGGCCCATGAAAATCATGAATTTTTACGCACACATAATTTATTTACATTCTTTCAAAATAAATCTAAATTATTAAAAATCGTGGGTTGTAGCCCAAGAAAATTGTGATTTTTTATGTACACATAATAAATTTACTTTCATTCAATATGAATAAAAACTAGAAAAATTTATTTCTTATGGCTCCTAAAAATCGTAAATTTTGATGTGCACATAATTTATTTAAATTCTTTTAAAACTAAACAAAATTTATAAAAAAATTATGGTTTATAATGCAATAATATCACGAATTTTGACGTACGCATGATTTATTTTAATTCTTTCAAAATGAACTAAAATTATAATGCAATAATATCACGAATTTTGACGTACGCATGATTTATTTTAATTCTTTCAAAATGAACTAAAATTATAAAAAATCATGGATTATAGTATATGAAAATCACAAATTTTGATACACATAATAAATTTTCTTTGATTTGAAATAAATGATAAATTCATAAAAACTATGGGTTGTAGATCTTGAAAATCGTGAATTTGTATGCACACATAATTTGTTTATATTATTCTCGAAACGAACTAAAATTATTAAAATCATGGGTTATAGCTCCCTTAAATCATTAATTTTATGTAAATATAATATATATATATTTGTTAAAATAAATCAAACTTGCCAAAAATCGTGGCCATAGCTTATGAAAATTGCAAGTTTTTAACTACACATAATAGATTTAATTTTGTCCATAAAGAAAGAAAATTGTCAAAGCAGTAAGTTATAGGCCATAAAAATTATGAATTTTTATGTATGCATAATTTATGTACATTCTTTCAAAATGAACTAAAAGTTTAAAAAACTGTGAATTATAGTCCATGAAAAATTTAAATTTTGATATGCACAAAATAAATTCACTTTTTTTTTAAAATAAAATGAAAATTAACAAAAATTGTGTTATAGCTCATATAACTTGTGAATTTCATTGTACATCTAATTTATTTAATTTCTTTCAAAAATAGCAGAATTGATAAAAATCATAGGTAATAACGATAAAAATAATGAATTTTTATGTGCTCATAATTTATTTTAATTCTTTCATAGTAAACAAAAATTATCAAAAATTGTGGGTTGTAGTCCACGAAAGTCGCAAATATATTGACACATAAAATAATTTCCTTTCGTTTGAAGTAAATGAAAATTAACAAAAACCATAGGCTATATAGCTCTTAAAAATTGTGAATTTGGATGCACATATAATTTACTTATATTTTTTCAAAAAAACTAAAATTGTCAAAAATCAATCGTTGTAGTCGATGAAAATTATGAATTTTTACTTGAATATAATTTATTTACATTCTTTCAGGACGAACCAAAATTGTCAAAAATCATGGAAAATCCTCAATCATGGAAAATCCCAAAAAATGTTGAAAGTCGTAGGTTATAGCCTCATAAAAATTATAAGTTTTGATGTAGACATAATAAATTTATTTTCTTTCAAAGTAAACAAAAATTTTCATAAATCGATGGTTATTTACATTCTTTGAAAACAAACCAAAATTGTTAAAATTCATAGGTTGTAATCCATGAATTCATGTATTTTTATGTATACATAATCTATTTATATTCTTTTAAAACGAACCCAAATTGTCGAATATCATGGATTGTAGCCCACAAAATTTGTGAATGTATATGCACATATAATAATACTTTCATCATAATGGATGCAAATTAATAAAAAGTATGCGTAGCTGATGAAAATCGCGAATTTCAATTGTGAACTTTTGTGTACACATAATAAATTTTCTTTAATTCAAAATGAATGATTAATAAATATCGTGTATTATAGAAATCAAAATTCACACATTTTGATGTACACATAATTTATTTAATTTTTTTAAAAATGAACTAAAATTGACAAAAATTGTTGGTTATAACTCGTGAAATAGCGAATTTTGATGTGCATATAATTTATTTTAAAACTCCAAGCATATCCAAAATTTTCAATAATCATGTGATTATAGCCCATGAAAATCGCTAATTTTGATACATATAATAAATTTTATTTCAATTGAAATAAATAAAATTTGACGAAAAGCATGGGTTAAAGCTCATAAAAACCGTGAATTTGCAAGTGCATAGAAATTATCTATATATATTTTAAAATAAATGAAAATTATTAAAACTATGAATTATAGCTTATGAAATATGAATTTTTATGTGAACATAATTTATTTATATTCGTTCATAATTTACTTACATTAGTTCAAAATTAACCAATATTATCAAATTATTTATAGCATATAAAAATTTAACTTTTAATCAACATATAATAAATTAAATTTCATTTGTAATGGATGAAAAAGAACAAAATCATGAGTTATATATCATGAAAATTATGAATTACTGTGTATACAAATAAAAATTAATAAAAATAGTGATTTATAGCTCGTGAAAATTGTGAATTTATACGTGCACATTATATTTACATACTTTCAAAACGAACCAAATTTTTTAAAAAACGTGGCTTATAGCTTAGAAAAATTGTGAATTTTTATATATGGGTAATTTATTTACATTTTTTCAAAACGAACTAAAATTATCAACAACCATGGGTTATAGCCCATGAAAATCGTGAATTTTTATATACGCATAATATATGCATATTCGTTCAAAATCATGAGTTATAAACCATAAAAATTATAAATTTTAATGTGAGCGTAATAAATTTACTTTCATTTGAAATTAATGGAAATTAACAAAAAATTGTCATTTATAGCTCATGAAAATTGAGAATTGTTATGTACATATAATTTATTTAAACTCTTTTAAAATAAAGCAAAATTTACAAAAAATCATAAGTGATACCATGTGAAAATCATGAATCCTAATGTACATATAATTTATCTTAATCCTTCAAAACAAACCAAAGTTGTCTAAAAAACTATTGGTTATAGCCCATGGAAATCTCATATTTTAATACGCGTAATAAAACTATTTTATAAAATGAACCAAATTGTAAAAAATTACGGAGTATAGCCTATGAAAATCGTGATTTCAGATGTTTCGATTTATGAATATTTATGATTTTATGAGCTATAACCCATGAATATCGGTCATTTTTAATCATTTCGACCCGTTGGAGAATAATTTCATGATAGCTAAAATTTACGATTTCATGAGCTATAACCCATGATTTTTGGCCACTTTTACTTGATTTGACCGTTAGCAAATAATCTCATGAAGGCCAAAGTTCATGATTTCATAAACTATAAACCAAAATAATTTTATGGAGATCAAATTTCATGATTTTATGAGCTATAATCCATAATTTTTCTCCAATGTTAGTCATTTTAACCGGTTGACAAATAATTTCACGATGGCCAGAATTCACGATATCATGAGCTATAACCCATGATTTTTTGTTATTCTTAGTCTTTTTGACCTGTTGGTACATAATTTCATAGAGCTAAAACTCACGATTTCATGAGTTATAACCCATGTCTTTTCATTTTTAGTCATTTTTACCCAATTGGTAAATGATTTGGCAAGACAAAAATTCACGATTTTATTAGCTGCAACTCGTGCCATTTTCAGTCATTTCGACCTGTTAGTAAATAATTTAGTAGAGGCCAAAATTCTTGATTTCATAAGCTATAACCAATAATTATTAGACATTTTTATCTTTTTGACCCAATTCTAAATAATTTTGCGGAGTCTAAAATTTATAATTGTATGAGCTATAATTCATGATTTTTGGCTATTTTTAATCATCTCAATCATTTGGGAAATAATTTCACGGAGGCTAAAATTCATGATTTCATGAATTATCACCAATAATTTTGGACCATGTTTAGTCATTTAAACCTATCTATAAATAATTTTGTTGTAGTTAAATTTATGATTTTATGAGTTATAACCTACAAATTTTAGTTGTTTCAACCTATTGGCAAATAATATCGTGGATGCCAAAATTCACGATTTTATGAGCTATAACCAATGATTTTTGGCCATTTTTACTTATTTCAACCATTTGGCAAATAATTTCACGGATGCCAAAATTCATGATTTCATGAGCCATAACCTAAAATATTTGGACATTTTTAGTCATTTCGTCCCGATGACAAATAAAATGCAAATTTCAACATTCAATATTATTAGCTTTGACCCATGATATTTAGTCATTTTTAGTTGTTTCTACCCATGACAAATACTTTCACAGTGACCAAAATACAAGATTTCGTAAGCTATAACCAACGATTTTTAGTTATTTTTAGTTGTTTTTGGTTATTTAGACCCATTGGCAAATAATTTCACAGAGATCAAAATTTATAATTTCATAGGCTATAACCCACGATTTTTGAGTATTTTTATTCATTTCAACCCGTTGTCAAATAAATTTGTGGTGGCCAAAATTTATGATTTTATGAGCAATAACCCACAATTTTTGACGATTTGTAGTCATTTTGAATTGTTTAAAATTATTTCGCAAGGCAAAATTAAAGATTTAATGAGCTATAAACCATGATGTTTGGTCATTTTTAGGCGTTTGAATTGATGACAAGTAATTTTATGGAGGTCAAAAATTCATGAGCTATAACCTACATAATTGATCATATTTAGTCATTTCGAACAAGTGGTAAGTAATTTAGTAGAGGTCGAAATTCACAATTTCATGATCTATAACCCATCTATTGGCAAATAACTTCACGAGACCAAAATTCCCGATTTCATGAGCTATAACTCACGATTTTTGAGTACTTTTATTTATTTCAACCCATTGTCAAATAATTTCATGGTGGCCAAAACTCACGATATCATGAGCAATAACCCACGATTTTTGGTGATTTCTTTCGCGGAGGCAAAATTAAAGATTTCATGAGCTACAAATTACGATGTTTTGCCATTTTTTAGTCATTCAACTTGGTGATTGAAGCCAAAATTTAAGATTTCATAAGCTATAACCAACAATAATTAATTACATTTAGTCATTTCGAACAAGTTGCAAATAATTTAGCAGATGCCAAATTCACAATTTCATGAGCTATAGCTCACTATCATTGGTAATTTATAGTTATTTTGACCCATTGGTAAGTAATTTTGTCGAGTCTAAAATTCATGATTTCATAAGCTATAACCCATGATTTTTGTCCATTTTTAGTAGTCTTGACCAATTGGTAAATAATTTCGAGAATGCCAAAAATCATAATTTCATGACCTCTAACCCATGATTTTTGGACATTTTTTATTGTTTCGACCCATTAGCAAATAATTTTGCAGATGTTAAAATTTATTATTTCATGAGCTATAATTTATGATTTTTCCCATTTTAGACATTTCGACTCGTAGGAAAATAATTTTACGAATGCTAAAATTCATGATTTCATGCATGATTATTGACCATTTTTTAGTCGTTCAACCTGTTGGCTGTTAATTTTCACTATGACTAAAATACGTGATTTCATGAACTATAACACATATTTTTTCCCACTTTTAATTGTTTCAGCTATTGGCAAATAAGTTTAAGGAGGCTAAAATTCACGATTCTATGAGCTATAACTCAAAATAATTTCACAGAGTGTGAGAGTGGGGACCACGAGCTGGGCAACTTCTAATGATTGGGGAGCTTGGCAACTTTCAATGATTGGGCTAGGGAATTTTGTTTCCGCGTGATGAAGGCCGGCCCACCCAATTTCGCAAGCTGCTATATAAATACCTATGCTAGGTATTTTTCGGATTTGAGCGAAGGAGGCAAGGATTTGTTTGTGGGAAATTTCGGCGGCTGGTCTTCTTTCGGCTGCAAAACAGAAACAAAGCTGCAGGAGAAGTTTGTTTTGGCGGCTGCGAATTTTGAGGAGATTTGTGTAGTCCCTTTTGAGAGTTTTGTGTGAGGGATTTGAGAGTTTGTGTGAGGGTTTTATTTGTGAGATTCTTGTGTAAACCCTATTTGTATTCTCTCCCTCTATTAGTAGATCTCCCCCCTCCTTGCCCCGTGGACGTAGGCAATTTGTCGAACCACGTAAAAATTAGTTGTACTGCTTTTGTGTGATTTGTAATAGCTTTTTAGGTTCCCTCGACGCGCAGTCCTAGAGCTGACGAAAGGAAGAGCTAATATCCTACTTTGATAGGATATAGGCTTCAGATTCTTGTTCCCTTTGAGAAACAAGAATTCTTATTGCGACCTGACTCTCTTGTTGTGCTGCCGAAGTACTGTCGAAATTTCCGCTGCGCGCAACAAGTGGTATCAGAGCCCAGATTTCAGATCTAGGGTTTTTTGGTGGAGGAAGATTCTTGTGTGAAGCTTGGTTCTTGGAGTTCTAGGCTTCGGTGGAGATAGCATTAGGAGTTGCCGTTGGAGATTTCGCTTTCCTCGTGTGGATAGGAGATCTATTTGGAATCCGATCTAGGATTCAGTTGGGTGGTTCCTAATTTCTATCAAATTTATTCTTTCTCTACAATTTGGAGTTAGTTCGCAATGGGAGAAGAAGGTGAAAGCAGCAAATCAATGGCGAGTACGGTTCAAGTTGGTTTTTAGAACACCAAAATTAGTGTGGTGAAATATGACGGAAAAATCAACTTTGGTTTGTGGATGAGCGACGTACAGGATACGCTCAATGCTCAGAATTTGGAAGAGACCATTATGGTCCACGAGAGGTCACCTAAATATGAAGAGGCGGTATGGGAGAAAATGAATAGGAACGCATGTGGGGTGATCAGGTCCTGTTTGGAACAGGAGCTGAAATATGATGTGATTGGGGTGACGTCTGTAATGAAGATGTGGGAAATTCTCAACAATAAGTATCTCACAAAGAGTGTTGAGAACAGGTTGCACTTGCTGCGAAGACTCTTTAGATTTCAGATGTCCAGAGGCACCTCGCTAGCGGCTCATGTGAACAACTACACTAAGTTGTTGTCGGACTTGGCGAATGTTGATGAGAAGATATCGGATGAGTACAAGACGATTATTTTATTGGGCTCCTTACCGGATGAGGAGTATGATACATTCGTGCTCACTTTATTGAACGGGAGATCTTCTATCAGCTATAGTGAAGTGACTAACGCTTTGACAAATTACGATTTGAGGAGGAAGGACAAGGAGACTTCCCGTGCTAGCACTTCAGGCGAGGCCTTGTCGACGAGAGGCAGAAGCCCATATCCGAAAGGTGGTAATAGAGGGAGGTCAAAGTCTAGAGGCCGCTACCAATTAACAAAGAACCAATGTGCATTCGGTAAGGAGCAGGGATATTAGAAAAGAAACTGTCCGAAGCTCAATGAGAAAGAGAATGGCAAGAAAAAAGGGCCCGAAGGCCAATGAGGTGAACGTTGCGAAAGACGATGATTCCAATGATTCGTGCTTTTCTCTATTGATTACTCCGGAGGTGAATCATGTGGATGCATCAGATTGGATGCTTGATTCTGGCGCTACTTTTCATGTGACCCCTAGGCGAGACTGGTTTGCATCTTTTGAGAAAGTCGACGGGGGCGTTGTTGTCATGGGAAATGATCAATCCTGTGGCGTTTGTGAGATAGGTACCGTCCGGGTTAGGATGCACGATGGACTAGTCCGTGAGTTGAAGGAGGTGAGATTTGTTCCCCAATTGAAGAAAAATCTTATCTCGGTTGGAGCTTTGGAGGCGAAGGGATTCAAGGTGACTTTCGAAAACGCTGTAGCGAAAGTTACTAAGGGATCATTGGTGGTGATGAGGGGAGTCCGCAATCAAAATTTGTATTATCTGAAGGGAAGCACCGAGATTGGCCAGGTTGCTTCGGCTATTTCAGAAGCGGACATGAGCAGACTTTGGCACTATAGGTTAGGGCACACAGGTGAAAAGTCACTGCAGGCATTGTGCAAGCAGGGGCTATTGAAGGAAGCCAAGTGTGGGAAGATTGAGTTCTGTGAGCATTGTGTTCTTGGCAAGAAAACAAAAGTGAAGTTCGGGACTGCCATTCATCAGACGAGGGGCATCCTGGACTACGTGCACACAGACGTTTGGGGTCCCACCAAGACTGCATCACTTGGTGGTCGACATTGGTTCGTCACTTTTGTAGATGACTATTCTAGGCGTTGTTGGGTGTACACCATGACGAAGAAGAGTGAAGTCCTAGATTTGTTTGTGGAGTGGAAGAAAAGATTGGAACTGCAGACTGAGAGAAAGATCAAGACGTTACGATCCGACAACGGTGGTGAGTATATTTCTGACCCCTTTCAGCAGCTATGTCGAGACGAGGGCATAGAGAGACACTTCACGGTTAGTCATACACCGTAGCAAAATGGGGTGGTAGAGAGGTTGAATCGGTCTTTACTGGAGAAGATCCGATGCTTATTGTCGCAGAGTGGTTTGGAGAAGATCTTTTGGGCTGAGGCACTTACATATGCGAGCCACCTCATTAATAGGCTGCCTTCATCTGCGATTGAGGGGAAAACCCCTATGAAAATATGGTCGGGAAAGCCAGCACACGATTATGACCAGCTCAAGGTATTTGGGTGCCCTGCATATTATCATGTTAGAACTGATAAATTGGAACCTCGAGCTAGGAAGACCATATTTGTAGGATTCAAGCGTGGTGTCAAGGGATACAAGCTTTGGGATCCAGTTGATAAGAAGATTGTGCTGAGTAGGGACGTCACGTTTGATGAGGCTTCTATCTTGAAGCTTCCCAGCTCTCATCAGATGGAGAGCGACCCGACAGAGGAGATATCGCAGGTGGTGGAGATCGATGCAGCTCCACATTGTCCAGATGGTACAGTATCCATGCAGGTGCCGACTGAGGTGATGCCAGGCGAGCACGACGGTGACACGGAGGATACGAGTACAAATGTGCAGGATCAGGAACCGACGGCTCAGGTTCAGGATTCTATTACGGTTCGGAGACAGAGGAGAAACATACAGATGCTAGCACGGTATGCCGACACAGTTGCGTATGCACTTCCGGTGGAGAGTATCGATGAGTTGGTGCCTGCTACATTCAGAGAGGCCGAACAGAGTTCGGAGGCTGATTCGTGACAGGTGGCTATGCAGGAGGAGATGGAATCTCTTCATAAGAACGATACATGGGAGCTTGTTGAGCTTCCAAAGGGGCGGAAGGCAATTGGTTGCAAGTGGGTATACACGAAGAAGGAGGGCATTGAGGGCACTCCATTGAGGTTCAAAGCTAGGTTGGTTGCGAAGGGCTATGCACAGGAGGAAGGTATTGACTATAATGAGGTTTTCTCTCCGGTGGTGAAGCACTCTTCGATTCGGATTCTGCTAGCTTTGGTGGCACAGTATGGTTTGGAGTTAGATCAGTTGGATGTGAAGACGGCATTTCTTCATGGTGATCTTGATGAAGAAATATATATGACTCGGCCATTGGGATTCCGAGCTGCAGGGAAGGAAAAATTAGTTTGCAGATTGAAGAAATCGCTATACGGTTTGAAACAGTCTCCTCGACAGTGGTATAGGCGATTCGATGGTTTTATGATTGGTCATTCGTACACTCGGAGCCAGTTTGATCCTTGCGTATATTTTCGCAAGTTGAAAGGAGGTGCGTACATTTATTTGTTGCTCTATGTCGATGACATGTTGGTTGCCTCTATTTCCAGGTCGGCTATAGATGAGTTGAAAGTTCAGCTTTCAAATGAGTTTGAGATGAAGGACTTGGGTGAGGCGAAGCGTATTCTAGGGATGGAGATCGGCAGAGACAAGAAGAAGGGCAGAATTTGTTTGACACAAGTGGCTTATTTGAAGAAGGTTCTACAGCGATTCCATATTAGCATGGATACGAAGCCAGTTGGTGTACCTTTGGGAGCCCATTTGAAGCTTTCAGCGGGTCTTTCACCAAAGTCAGTTGAAGATCGAGAGTTGATGTCGAAGACTCCATATGCGAGCGCAGTTGGGAGCTTGATGTATGTGATGGTATGTACGAGACCGGATTTGTCACAGGCGGTGAGCCTAGTGTCGAGATACATGCACGATCCAGGAGTGGATCATTGGGACGCTGTGAAATGGATTTTGAGGTACATTCGAGGTACGCTCAATGTTGGTTTGGTTTATGAGCGGGACACTAAAGGTGGGCAGTTATGCATTGGTTATGTTGATTCGGATTATGCCGGGGATTTGGATAAGCGCCGGTCTACTACGGGGTATGTGTTTACTTTGACCCGTGCGCCGGTGTGTTGGAGATGCACCTTACAGTCGACGGTGGCTTTGTCTACGACGGAGGTAGAGTATATGGCAGTTACGGAGGCTGTGAAGGAGGCTATTTGGCTTCGAGGACTTTTGGAGGAACTTGGTATATCGCAACGGTCCGTCACTATTCATTGTGATAGCATGAGTGCTATCTATTTGGTGAAGAATCAGGTTTTTCATGCGCGAACGAAGCACATTGATGTTCGTTATCACTTCGTTCGGGATGTTCTTGAAGATGGCGATGTGGAGATTGTGAAAGTCCACACGAAGGATAATCCGGCGGATATGCTCACTAAGGTAGTTCCGAGCAACAAGTTTGATCATTGTCGAAGCTTGTTGCACATTCGTGATTGTTGAGGCCGTTGACGGCCATTTGGGTGAACTACGTTCGGCTTGATTCATTGGGCAAGAGGATATGTAGGCAGTCTTTTAGATACAGCCGGTTTGGATTAGTTGATGGGGGTGAGATTGTTTGGACTCTCGTTTGGGTTCTCGACTTGTTATGGATTGAGTTCGTACTAGCCACAACAAGTGGGACATTTGGTTGCTTTGATGTCGGCTCAGTTTTGGAAAAACTTCACCGAGGTGGAGAATTGTGAGAGTGGGGACCACGAGCTGGGCAACTTCTAATGATTGGGGAGCTGGGCAACTTTCAATGATTGGGCTAGGGAATTTTGTTTCCGCGTGATGAAGGTCGGCCCACCCAATTTCGCAAGCTGCTATATAAATACCTATGCTAGGTATTTTTCGGATTTGAGCGAAGGAGGCAAGGATTTGTTTGTGGGAAATTTCGGCGGCTGGTCTTCTTTCGGCTGCAGAACAGAAACAAAGCTGCAGGAGAAGTTTGTTTTGGCGGCTGTGAATTTTGAGGAGATTTGTGTAGTCCCTTTTGAGAGTTTTGTGTGAGGGATTTGAGAGTTTGTGTGAGGGTTTTATTTGTGAGATTCTTGTGTAAACCCTATTTGTATTCTCTCCCTCTATTAGTAGATCTCCCCCCCCTCCTTGCCCCGTGGACGTAGGCAATTTGCCGAACCACGTAAAAATTAGTTGTACTGCTTTTGTGTGATTTGTAATAGCTTTTTAGGTTCCCTCGACGCGCAGTCCTAGAGCTGACGAGAGGAAGAGCTAATACCTACTTTGATAGGATATAGGCTTCAGATTCTTGTTCCCTTTGAGAAACAATAATTCTTATTGCGACCTGACTCTCTTGTTGTGCTGCCGAAGTGCTGCCGAAATTTCCGCTGCGCGCAACACAGAGGTCAATAATTTTATGAGTTACAAACCATAATTGTTGGCCAATTTGGTATTTGACCAGTTGGTAAAGATTTTAACGTAGACTAAAGTTTCACAAAATCATAGGCTAGAACCTATAATTTTTGGTCATATTGAGTCTTTTCGACCCATTGGCAATTAATTTCACGGATGCTAAAATTTAAGATTTTATAAACGATAACCTACAACTATTGACCATATGTAGTCATTTTGAACCATTGATAAATAATTTTAAGAATATCAAAATTTATAATTTCATGAGTTATAACCCATATTTCGTCGTTTTTAGTTATTTCGATCCTATTGGCAAATAATTTCGCAAGCCCAAAGTTCACAATTTTATGAGCTGTAACTCATTCTATTTTTAATCGTTTTAACGAGTTGGTAATAATTTCGCAGATGCTAAAATTTACGATTTCATGAGCTATAACCATGACTATTTGTCATTTTTAGTCATTTCGATCTAGTTGTAAATAATTTTGTGGAGTCTAAAATTTATTACTTTATGAGCTATAATTCAAGATTTCTGACCATTTTTAGTCATTTCGACCCCTTAGGAAATAATTTTGCAGAGCCTACCCGTTGGCAAATAAAATGCAAAGGCCACGATACTATTAATTATAACCCATAAAATTTATCCATTTTTTGTCATATCTATCCATGTGAAATAATTTCATGGTGATCAAAATTCACTATTTCGTGAGCTATAACTTAGCTATTTTAGTTGTTTCGAACCTTTTAGAAAATAATTTTACGGAGGCCAACATTCACAATTTCATGAGCCATAACCCATTTATTTTTGAGCTTTTTTATTCATTTCAACCTGTGGTCAAATAATTTCATGGTGACAAAATCATGATTTTTTGAGTCATTACCAAGGATTTTTGGTTGTTTCAACCCTTGATCAAATAATTTCATAGAGGCCAAAGTTCATGATTTCATGAGTAATAATCAACGATTTTTGGCTAGTTTTAGTCATTTTGAGCCGTTGTCAAATTATTTCAGGAGCTTACCATTAAAGATTTTATGAGATATAACCCACAATGGTTGACAATTTTTAGTTATTTTGACTTGTTGATAAGTAATTTTACAAAGGCCAAAATTCAAGATTTCATGAGCTACAACACAAATAATGGGCCACTTTTAGTCGTTTCGAACAAGAGGTAAATAATTTAGTGGAGTTCAAAATTTACAATTTCATGAGTTATATAGCCCACAATTATTGGTAATTTTTAGTCATCTTGACCCATTTGCAAGTAATTTTATCGAGTCCAAAATTCACGATTTCATGAGTTATAACTCATAATTTTTTATCATTTCTAGTCATTCTGGCCAATTGACGAATAATTTCGCGGATGCCAAAAATTACGATTACATGACCTATAACCCATGATTTTTTGTCCATTTTTTATTGTTTCGACCATTGACAAATAATTTTCGAGAGGGCAAAACTCATGATTTCATGACCTATATAACCCATGATTTTTTGTTATTTTTAGTTGTTTTGACCCATTGGAAAATAATTTTACAGACACAAAATGTTATGATTTTTTAGCTATAACTCATGGTTATTAATAATTTTTAGTCCTTTTGTCATGTTGGCAAATAATTTTATAATGGCCAAAATTTGTGATTTTATGAACTACAACCCATGATTTTTGACCGCTTTTAGTTGTTTCTACTATTGGCAAATAAATTTATAAGGGCCAAAATTCATGATTTCGTGAGTTATAACCCAAAATAATTTCATAGAGGCCAAAATTAGTGATTTCAAAATGTATAACCTAAAAATTTTAGCCAATTTTAGTCGTCTCAACCAATAGGCAAATAGTTTTGTCAATTCCTCTCTGCATATGATAAGAACTGAATTAACCAGCCCCTCCCTCTACTTATCATCATTTCAATCAGAGAAACCAGCCCCTCCCTCTGCATATCACCATTTCAATCAGAAAAATACAATCATTGTAAGAAGGAGCTTACGATGTCCAAGGCACACCAAAAAATCATGAGTTATAGAACATGATTATCAAAACATACATGTTGTGCTAATACGTAGCAATATGAGTATATTTCGACTATTTCGTATCAACTGTCGAAATATACTTATATTATACAATTAAACAAGAATAATTATAAATAAAATATATTTACTTATATTTAAAATCACATAATTATGAGATAATTATATACACAGTAAAACGTACTCGTTATACTAATACGACAGCTAATACGCAATAATCAAAATAATACAATAAATTACACAAATAATGTGTAATTAATAATTCAACATAAATCACAAAATAATACGTGATAGTAACAATAATACAACGTATTATTTAAAATAATACGTAATAGTACCGATAATACAACATATTATTCCAAAAAATTTTACCGTTCAAAATAAATTTATAGATATGAAAATCGTTTATATAAATATAAAATTTGGATTTTAAATCACAGAAAATTATAAAAAAGTAACAAAAATACAAATACTCTTCTAAAAATAATAATTAAATATTTAAAAATACCAAAAAATTTATTTTAACTAGTATCAAAAATTTTTGTTCCTTACAAAAATCATGAAATTCAATGTACACATAATTTACTTAAATTCTTTCAAAATGAAGTAAAATTGATAAATATCATAGATTATAATGCAAGTAAATCGAGAATTTTGTTGTACACAAAATTTATTTTAATTCTTTCAAAAGGAAAAACTATTAAAATTGTGGGTTATAGCCCATGAAAATCATAAATTTTACTACATATGATAATTTTTCTTCCATTTGAAATAAATAAAAATTGATGAAATAATAAGTTATAGCTCATGAAAATCATGAATTTATATGTACACGTGATTTATTTATATTTTTTCAAAATGAACCAGAATTGTGAAAAATATGGGTTATAGCCTATGAAAATCATGAGCTTTTATGTATGCTTAATTTATTTACATTCACTTAAAAAAATTAAAATTACAAAAAAAACATTGATTATAGCCCATGAAAATTAAAAATTTTAATCATACATAAGAAATTTAATTTCATTTGTAACGAGCAAAATTGACTAAAATTGTGAGTTCTAGCACATGGAAATCATGAATTTTGAAGTACACATAATTTATTTATATTATTTAAAAATAAACAGAATTTTTCATAAGTCGTGGGTCACAACTCATGAAAATTATGAATTTTTATGCACACATAATATATTTATATTATTTAATAATAAAAAGTATAAAAAATATGAGTTTTAGTCTTTAAAAATCCCAAAATTTTAATGTACACATAATAAATTTACTTTCATTAAAAACGAATGAAAGTATAAAAACTACGAGTTCATGAAAATCGTGAATTGTGATATACACATCATTTATTTAAATTCTTCCAAAAAAATTAAAATTGACAAAAATCTTGTGTTTTAGCTCATGACGGTTGCAAATTTTGATATAAAAATAATTCATTTTAGTTCTTTAAAAAATAAACAAAAATTGACAAAAATCCATGGGTTGCTCATGAAAATTTTAATTTTTGATGTACACATAACTAATTTTCTTTCAAAACGAGTTAAAGTTGTCAAAATTTATGGGTTATAGCCTATGAAAATCTCAAATTTTAATGTACACGTAACAAATTTACTTTCATTCAAAAAGAATAAAAATTGACCAAAATAGTGGGTTATATATCATAAAAATTATGAATTTATATGTAAATATAATTTATTTACATTCTTTCAAAATGAGCCAAAATTACTAAAAATGATGGGTTATAGCCTATGAAAACTATAAATTTTCATTTATGCACTATTTTTTTACATTCTTTCAAAACAAGCCAAAATTATTAAAATTTATGGATTATAGCTCATGAAAATTATGAATTTTTATGTACACATAATTTATTCATATTACTTCAAAATGAACCAAAATTTTTAAAAAACATGTGTTGCAGCCTATGAAAATCATGAATTTTTATGTACACGTAATAAATTTACTTTCATTCAAAATAAATAAAGATTAATAAAGATCGTTTATTAAAGCTCATGAAAATTATGAATTTTGATGTACACATAATTTATTAAATTTCTTTTAAAATAAAAAATTGATAAAAACCATCGGCTATAATGCCTAAAAAATCATGAATTTTTAATGTACAAAAAATTTATTTTAATTCTTTCAAACTAACCAAAAGTCTTATAAATTGTATGTTTTAGCCCATGAAAATCATAAGTTTTAATACACAGAATAATTTTTAATTAAAATAAACAAAATTTAACAAAAATGATAGTTTATAGATCATAAAATCATGAATTTGTATATACACATAATTTAGTTATATTTTCTCAAAATGAACCAAAATTTTAAAAATTATAGGTAATAACACATAAAAATCATGAATTTTATGTAGACATAATTTATTTACATTCATTCAAAATGATCCAAAATTATCAAAAATCATGGATTACAACCCATAAAAATTATAAGTTTTTATGTACAAATAATAAATTTGATTTTATTAGTAACAAATGAAAATTAACAAAATTGTAGGTTATAGCTCATGAAAATTATGAATTTTGATGTACACATAATTTATTTAAATTATTTTTAAATAAATAAAATAACTTATGAAAACTATGAATTTTTATGTAGGTATAGCTTATTTACACTCTTTCAAAATAAGCCAAAATTATCAAAAACTATAGGTTATACCCCATAAACATTGTACATTTTATGTATGCATAATTTCTATACATTCTTCCAAAAAGAACTAAAATTTTCCAAAAATATAAATTATAAACCATGAAAGTCGTGAATTTTTATGTAGTTATAATTTATTTACTACTTTTAAAACAAACAAAAATTATCAAATATCATAGGTCATCATCCGCAAAAATTATGAATTTTTATGTACACATAATAAATTTACTTTTATTTAAAATAAATAAAAATTAACAAAAAATCATGTGTTATGACCCATTAAAATCATAAGTTTTCATGTATACATAATTTATTCAATTTCTTTTAAAACGAACCAAATTTGAGAAAAATCATAGGTTACTGTTAGGGTTAGGGTTAGGGTTAGAGTCAGGGTCAGGGTCAGGGTCAAGATTAGGGTCAGGGTAAGGATCAGGGTCAAGGGTTAGGGTCAAGGTTAGGGTTAAGGTTAGGGTCAGGATCAGGGTTAGGGTTAGAGTCAGGGTCAAGGTCAGGGTTAGGGTTAGAGTCAGGGTCAGGGTCAGGGTCAGTGTTTGGGTTGTGTTAGGGGAAAATCGTAAATTTTGCCACACATAATAAACTTTCTTTAATTTGAAATAAATGAAAATTATAAAAACCATGAGTTATAGCATATGAAAATTTTGAATGTATATGTACACATAATTTATTTATATTTCTTAAAAATGAACCAAAATTGTCAAAAATCATTGGTTAGCCCATGAAAATCATGATTTTTTATGCACACATAATTTACTTACAATCTTTCAGAATGAACCAAATTATCGAACATCACAAATATTAATCTACATAATAAATTTACTTTTGTTTTAAACAAGGCCAAATCGTTCAAATCGTGAACTATAGCTCATGGAAAGTTATAAATTTTGATATACACATAATAATTTTTTTTCCCAAAGTAAACAAAAATTGACATAAATTGTGGGTTATAGCTTATGAAAATCATAAACTTTTTTGGTACACATAACTTACTTACTTTGTAGCCCTATGCGTATCATGAAAAAGAAATTTGAAAGTTCTAAATGGATCCGCATCTATATTCATCTCGATATTTGAATATTTAACCCATATATGTGTATTATCTTGTATCACAACCTCCTCTTATTAGAGGGGTGAATGCCACTTGATACTCATGGAGCACTTAAGAATTCCTTGTTAGA
This sequence comes from Asparagus kiusianus, assembly GCA_022839385.1. NCBI lineage: Eukaryota > Viridiplantae > Streptophyta > Magnoliopsida > Asparagales > Asparagaceae > Asparagus > Asparagus kiusianus. The sequence goes on from BQKN01001102.1 coordinate 165,068, forward strand.
AAAAGAGTAAGATAAATATTTGGCTAAATATGATTGAGAAATATCTTGAAATTATTCGATTATTAAGTATAACAACATACTTGGAACCATGACTCATTCAATAAATAATAAAATTAAACACATGGTTCAAATGACAACCCGGTGGCGCCAAACTTCTCCTCCATCACCCTCCCAAACCTCTCCGCCACCTCCGGCGTCAAATAGTTCACCCAATCTCCGACCTCCCCCTTCCTAAAAAACGCCCTGTTATCAAACCCCGTCCTCCAAAACTCGGTCGCCGCCGTCCGATTCACCTCCAACCCCCTCAGGCTCTCCAGGCTGCACAGCCCCAGTATCCCCTCCACCGCCCCGCCCGCCACCTCCTCCGCCGTGAACGGACACCCCATGAACTCCGCCAGCCTCCTCACCTCCGCCCCCGGCGACCTCTTCAGGTCCTCGTACCTCATGAACATCACCCTCCCCGGCGCCTCCCTGCTCGCGTCCCAGTACTCGATCACGTTGTCCCAGAACGGCCCCGACGTGTAGACCCCGGACAGGAACACCTCGACGAACTCTCCGAGCGGGGCCGGCTCGTAGGAGTCCGGCACGAGGCTGTTGGCGAACTTCCACATGGACACGAGCGTGTCCATGGGGTTCCGGCAGAGGTAGACGATCTTGCACGGCGCCTCGGGGAGCAGGACGGGGGGCGGCAGCAGGGAGTAGGGGATGTGGGTGGCGAGGAGGCGCGGGGAGGGGAGGGCGCCGAGGTCGGGGATGCGGTCGTTGGCGTAGAGCTGGTACTCGAGGAACGGGACGCATTGGTGGGGGTTGAGGGAGAGGAGGAGGGACTGGCGGGCGGGGTCGGAGCGGTGGAGGGTGGCGAAGGCGAGGGCCTTGAGCCAGGTGGTGCCGGACTTCGGGAGGGTGGAGAGGAGGATGTCGCCGGGGAGGGGGAGGAAGTGGTCGCGGGCGGCGAGGGTGCCGTGGAGGACGCTGAGGCCGAAGGAGCCGCCGTTGGGGAACCAGAAGCCGTCGAAGAGGGAGAGGGACAGGTGGGTCTGGGTGGAGGAGGGGAGGGTGGAGATGAGGGGGTCGTAGCTGCGGTAGACGGAGGATTCTCGGTCGAGTTCTTGCTTTGTTCTCGGAGGGAAGCATAATTTGTACGGAGGTAATAATGTTGCCATCGGCGGAAAAAAAATGTGTTAATTTGCTTAATTACGTTTTTAATTGTGTGTGTGTTCATCTGTGTGTTTGCTTGGGTAGGATTTATATAGGTAATGCAAGGTGGGGGTGTTTTGATGAGCATGGATGTTATTAAAAGCTATAATATCATGTAACTCCTGTTTACGTTTAGTACTAAGGGAAAGGCTAGAATTTTGATTAATTATGTCTCTGGTTCTCGTTTTAATATGATTAATTTCGAGATTAATGTAGTGAACAAAAATTTATTATTATTTTTACTTGGTGCAGTATTTAATGCTATAGACAAAAAACATTCAATACTTTTTTGGTTAATTTCATACACCTGATCCTAAGCTTCGGAAGCTTTAGCACATAACTCTCCCTCAACCCTCACCAATGCATCCCTACCCTCGAATACCAGATCTATGCCAATGACCGCATCTCTGACCTCGACATCCTCCCCTCGCCTCACCTCCTCGCCACCCACACCCCCTACTCGCTACTGTCGAAACCCAGTGGACACGTTCATATCAATGTGGAAGTTCATCAACAGCGTGGTCGAGGATGCGCATGAGATGACAAGACTGGAGGGCTTCCTGGAGGTGTTCCTGGCCGGAGTTTACACGTCAGGCCCGTTCTGGGACAATGTGACAGAGAATTGGAAGCAAGCAGGGAGTCGCCGGAGAGGGTAATGTTTATGGAGTATGAGGATCTGAAGAGGTCGCCTGAGGCTCAGGTGAAGATGCTGGTGGAGTTTGGGGATTGGAGGAACTATTTGACACCGGAGATGGCGGAGAGGCTCAGGGCGGTGACAGAGCAGAGATTTGGCGCCATTGGATTTGTCAATTGAATACTGTCCTCAATATAATGATGTGTTTAAGATGGATTGATGATAATGTTAACAGTGTGCCTGAAATTTCATAGGCAATGTATAAAAATGATCAGAACATCCTTTCTATCAAAATTTGGGTGTGTTTTATAGAAGTATTTGAATCTGACAAATTCCATTGTTTTCGTGCTAATTCCAACAGTTTGAAAGATAGCACGGAGCTACAAAGAAATCAACAAGCTTCTGAAAATCACAAGGGGAAACAAAATCCCATACAGGTTCCTCTATAGAATTAAATCTTTTCTTTTGAGAGAGAGAGAATAAGTAAAACTTCATGCTTTTGAGATCCCATTTCTCTCAGCACCACAATCCCACAGTCCAATCCCTACGTCCTCCGGCCACTGTTGAATTGATTAGTCACACTTTTGCCCATAAACTTACCGGCTCTACTAATCCCACTACCAACTGCACCCAGCCCACTCCCAACCAAACCAGCACCAGTCCCGACACCGGACCCAACCGCACCTAGTCCACTCCCAACGAGCCCAACACCAGCACTGACACCGGTCCCAACGAGCCCGACACCAGCACCGACACCAGTGCCAACGAGCCCGACTCCTGACCCTACCATCGACGCCGCCCCACCCACAGCGTCGACTGCAGTCCCTACCACACCGGTCTCCCTCATTCTCTTTTTCTCCTCCAGAGATCTCTTCTCTGCTTCGAGCGCTGCGAGTTGTTGTTCTTTGGTGAATATGTGGTACATAACCTGAAAGAATGGGCGGTATTGTTTAGATTGTTCAGAATATTGTCGTAGACTTACTATCACTGTAGTTCCATTTTGGCAGATATACTCCCTCGGTGAAATTTTGGTAGATATTCCGCCTTTGTGAAATTAGTGAGTCTGAGAGTGTTAAGGGTAAACAAAATATTTTATGCAGAGGGTATATATGCCAAAATGAGATTGAAGGCGTGGTAAATTCAAAATAGTGATACCACAGGAAGTCAACGTGCAATTAACCCTAAATTTTTTTATTATGACGGATGCAAATTAATGCAACATGGACATGATCAAAATAGGATAAGACTCAAGGCACCACAATTTCACCAAATGACAAGAATGAAAGACTTTATCCCAAAATTTTGGGATCAGCTACATGAATCCTACTCTTCCACTCGGTTTTCTTAGGACAATCACCTGCCACAGGAAATTAGTATAAAGGAGGATGATTGAAGAAACAAGTTGGGAGCGATAGGTGGAAGAATGAACAATTCATCAATGTTCTTATTCATGTGGGCAAACAAACAATTCATATATAAAGGGTGTTGCTAGCCTCAGTCTTATACTAGCAAACTAGCATGGACCAATTAAATTCAATAGCATGTCATCCAACAATGGCTGCCGTCTCTTCTAATATGCGCCGTAAAAAATTTATGGATGAAGTTTACATTTTGCTAAAGACTATGAATATCAAGTAAACGTGCCAAAAAAATAATTTCAAGAATATATTTAGCCCTTAATATTGATACCGGATAGGTATCTACATCTTAGCTATGTCAAGAATAACACGGAATTAAACAAGCCAAAATGGCCAACATCATGAATCATGAGATCCTTTAAGAAAGTAAACGTGATAGTAAGAAAGAAAGGAATACAAACCTTAACAGTGAGAATCCCTCTGTCCTTTTTATCTTTGGTCTTCAGCATATCCAACGACGGCAACAATCTAAGGTCATACTCTTTTGCTTTTTCAGGTTCGAGGTCTATCAATGGCAACTTGGCTACACCCAATCTTTTGTCTTGGGCAAGGTTGTCTTCATCAAAAACCTGTCCAAAAATTTCAAAGTTGAATGGTTATGTAACCTAAGTAAAAAGGCCAGAATGTTAATTATGGACACGAATAAAAATATCACTTTCCACGTTTAGTAAGTTATATGCTGCTTATGCATGTATTAATTCTTTGACCCTTATCACTCACAATCAATCAATAGAGAAATAATCAATAGCTATAGCTATATGGACGTCTTGAATTAATTCATCCAAAACTAATAAAATGTGAAATAAAAATATGATAAACTGCATAGAACTGTTAATCCAACATAAATGTGTACTATGATGAGAAGACACAAAACTCGAAGTGAATTGCGACTGAAAGAAGATCATAACCTCAAGGATAAGAGCTTGTGTCTCGGTGTCTTCAGCAATCAACTCAAATGTCTCGTTCCATACTGGATTGAGATTATTGTCGATCACTTTTGTTTTAACCTTCCAAATGGGACGTATGTGCAGAACCACATAAGGATCGGATTTACCAATCATTTCCTTATTTTTCAAAGCACTAGCCTTCACTACAGTTACTGTAAGCTTTCCTTGAGGTTTAAGCTCAAGTTCACTGCAAAAACAAAAAGAATATCAATGTTACTATAAGTCTATAACTATAAATCAAGCCGGTCAGTTCTGTAGTCTGATTCACCAAAGGGTATCATATTTATTCTTTATGAGCCAAAATGACAAATAATCTCCATGTATTCATTATCAAAAGAAGAATGCCTCCGTATATAATGATATGAACTAACGAACGACCCAAAAGTTAATGAAACCCAAAGATCATACATAAGAACTACAGTCAGTTACTAGCCCTTAATGAAGCATTTATATAACATTCAGGAGAATGCTAGCATTCTAATGTATATATTAGGGAGAAGAAGGAGCTCCAACAAAATGTTCAAATAATACATTAACAATACAAGTATCTAGAGTTTGACTGTGAATGAACTCATAGATGAATAGGCCGAGTACTGGATGCATCAAACACTTCTATTCTGCATTTTTGTGGACTACATTGGATGGCTGTAGCAGACTATACACAGAAAACTTAGAACAAATATTGATCTAAACAATTGCAGTTGCTTACTGAAATTCATAGATATGAAGTGGGAAGGTGGAAAACATGGCCCAATTGCATGGAGTTATATAGTACAAGGTAGAAAATATGGCCAAATTGCATTGAGTTATATAGTACATCACAGCAAAAACTTTCACTAATGGCTGCTACACATCAGTTTTTATGCAACATCGTGCATATAAAAGAAAACAGTTCACTAGAATTTCATGGTTTTCTAAGCTCAATCATTTGCTAAGCTCAATCATTTGTCTTAAGCATCAAAGGGGGAAAAAAGCACTTAAAATAAGAATTGTTAGCATAAATGCACTGGTACAAGCTAACCTTAAAATATGTTAACATTCCTAAACGTCATTGTTTCATAATTTGATGATTAAAAAAGTATAAAAAGTGAAAGGAAAAAAACAAATGATATGCTTACCTCGTGTCCACATCTACACCACCAAGGGGAACAACAATTCTATGAGGCCATTGGAGCTGGTCTGAGACAATTGAATTCACGGTATCCTATAAAATAAAGAATATCACATTGTTTTTTATATTATTAATTGATGGAATTGCATTCAAAAAAGATATATATAGAATACAAGCTTATGAAGATACTTTATAAAAAATTAAACTTACTTCTATCATGTCTGAAAGACCAGGAATAGCAGATAGGCTTCCTCCGACAGCTTTTAAAGTGTAATCTATTCTAGGCTTTGGCTGAGAAAGAACAAGCGTAGCTATATCATACTAATTAACCACGTAAATTGCCAAACCAACTTCGAACATCAAAACAATACAGAAGTACAATCTGGAGCACGCTGCTAAATGATGAAACTAATAATATAAATTGTCAAGGACGACGGTCATATTACTCATATCAAATGTGTATCCAGACATGTTAAATCATTATCGATGACCAAAACCATTCACGTAACATGAATTATCACAATGAAGACATACAAGTCTATTCTTGAAGCATATGTTAAAGTATAGATAATAATTAGCGCTTTCCTAAGAACTCAAACATTCTCCAACTAAGGATAAGATGACAATGAAACATGTACATGTTTTGTACATGGATAACAGAGACCAGGGAACGAGAGGATCGTAGATATGTGCAAACTTAATAGAGAAGGCGGTGAATATCGCTGAAAGGAGGGAAAAGAATTCCTGTGAACTCCTGCAGCTAAACCAGCATTTCAGGATAAAAGGCTCTATTTCGTGTCTTAAATTAAGTCCCTCTAACCATTAGTCCTTAACTCCTAAGTTATGGTGAGGGTCGAGGATTATGGTTTTATATTAATTATAACATGCCCCCGCAGGTTGTACACCCTTTTTATGGGCTGAACCCTGGATTCACGCAGCATGTTAATTTTTGAAGAATATGCTTTAAATTCATGGCCGGTGGGATTTGAACCTGAGTTGCTTTCATTTTTTTCCTAACATCCTCCTATACCCATTCTTGTCCACTCAATGAAAACAGGCTGCCAAAATATAGTTTGATTTAGTTAGGATATGAAATCTGGATGGATTCACCAAATTAAAGGTAATAGAATCCTGCAAAAGTTGCTACTAAAGAAAGGGGTAGATCAAAACAAATTTTAACTGAGGCTGCAAGGGAAGATAACGAAAACGTAACCCAGAAATTAGCCCTTAATATATAGGGTAATAACAAAAAAATCATGCAGCCAAACCAAAAAAACTGAAATAACAACATCAAGAAAGAGCAGAAGCTAACATCATACATCTCAGTAAATTTCAGTATCATGGATCTGCTCATCTCGCTCACAAAGAGGAGAACAGCAATGGAAAAACAGTAGAATCCAAAAGGTTCCTGCAGAGAGAATACCTCTGAAAGAAGGGCAACCACAACAGCAGAAATACAGGGGATCTCTTCAGAAAGCTGGAAAATAACACGGATCACAGTAAAGACCTGGAGATCCTTCAACTGCAAAATGAAAGAGAAACAATTTTCAATCTTTTTTCACAAGAAAAGAAGTAACATGCACAAATTGTAGACTGGTTCCCCATTAACAGATGTCTATGTAGGCTTAAATCTAAATAGTAATGGTTTAGAATGTAAACTGATACAAACCTGAAAATGAATCTAGAGTTAAAGATAAAGACCTGAATGGGCAATGAAGCTACAAGTGTATCCACTGCAAGAATTATGTTCGGATCTCCACCCCATCTCAAGTCAATATCCATTATAATCTGACCTTCCTTAAGGCTCTGCACTCGAATACCTTGATAAAAGAGAACGAAGGCATATTAAATGTGTACCTAGAGTTTCATACGTATGGGATGCTAACTTTAACAAAAATTGTGAAAGGACATAAGTAGATAGCTTGGTATGTTTTGCTAGTTGACAAACACTGTCTTGACAAGAAAACAAAATTGAAGTAATAGAAAGGTCACCATGAAGATCCCATAATCACGAAAGCGGGAAATGGACATGCAAATAACCAAATTGAAAAATTGCCAAGCAAAATTACAATTAAGAGGAATTCTGTCACTCGATCTAGTTTGCTAAGCTAAAGTTGTAGAAATTATTTATTATTTAGCATTATTCGCTGCCATTAAGCTATCTAATCAAAATTTGAGATCAAATATACAGGAGCTAACTTGAACTGGACAGAAGAATATGCTTGTTCAGTACTAAATCCTGTATAATTGGTCGACAAAAGAGATGTCAAAAAGGGTATAAAATGACATGTTGCCTAGCTTTCCAGGTGAACATTTAGTAATCCATAACATCAATATCTATTCCATAAAATAGTTTCTCAAAATAAAGTAATAATAAAATGAAACACAATAAGGATCATGAGATCTACAGAATCAAAATATCGATACATATATACCACTACAGTTTGTCTCACTCATATTCTTCAGTGTGGACTACAATTAAGAATAATTTCTACATCACCTGCTCGATTCATTAAGCAGCAATGATATCTACTGTTGACATTAGTAATATATGTAGGGGGTTATGTGTAAGTTGTGTAGGGCCTATATAAGCCCAAGAGATCTAATAATAGGGGAAGGGTTTTGTATTTCATCTTGGTATCAGAGCTGCCCCCCCTCTCCTCTCCTAGCCGCCGCCCCTCACCCCCCCCTTCCGCCGATCAGCCCCCCATCAGCCCCAGCCCCCCCAGTCTCCATCCCCACTTCGTCGGCAGCCCCCCCCCCCAGTCCTGACCCCCCCGTGCTCTTCAGCCGCAGCTACGACCCCCCACCTCCAGCCCCTGTCCACCTGCAGCACTCTGTCCACCACCTGCAGCGCCCCCAGCCCCTGTTCCAGCCCCTGTTCCAGCCCCTGTTCCAGCCCTTTAGCCGCCAGCCCCTGTCCATCCGATCAGCCTCCTGTCCATCCGATTAGCCCCCATCCGAACAGCCCCCTGTCCCTCTGATCAACCACGATCAGCCCCCATCCGATCAGCCCCTCCCTCTCCCTACAGATCAAACCCGACCGCCGCTTGCTGCGCTATGCCGGACCTCGAGTTTGGCATGGGTTCCCTCGACTCAGTCCTCGAACTGATGACAGGAAGAGTATATATCTCACAGCGATGAGATATATCACTGGTTTTGATTCTAGTTTCCTCTGAGAAACGAGAATTTGTTGGAGATCTTACTCTTGTTGTGCAGCAGAAGTGCTGTCGAAATTTTTCTGTGCACAATAAGGGTTTGCATTAAAAGGTGAACAGGTGTTGGATCTGAAGCTTGATCGATGGAGGAGATCATCAAGAAGTTGAACCCTGCGGAGGTGTCAACTTTGATGAAGTTGATGAAATTGTCGGCTGATGAGAGTGCGACACGACCATCAAAGAAGTTGGAGCTTCCAACCATCGATCTGAAGCTTGATGGACCGAGTACTTACCTGAGTTGGTCACGACGGGTGAGATACACCCTTGCAGGGAGAAACCTGGAGGGTTACTTGACCGAAGAGAAGACAGAACCGGATGAGGACTCGGGAGGACGAGATGAGTGGAAGTCCACTCATATGTTGGTGTACATCTGGCTTCTCAACTCGTTGGTCCCGACGATCGCCGCCACGGTAGATGGCATAGAGAAGGTGAAGGACGTCTGGGAGAAGCTGAGGAGGACATATGATGGGGTGGGGAATAACCTGAGGGTGTTCCAGATTAAAGGAGAGATCGACGCCACAGTACAGGGAGAGAAGACTGTACAAGAATTTGCTACAGAGCTGGAGCGTTTGTGGCTGGATTATGATCATTTTTCCCCCCGGGCTAGCTGTAAGGACCCAGGATGTAAAGAGCGGGAGGCCTTTCTACAGGAGAGGATTATGGTGTTTCTTAAGGGATTGACATCAGAGTTCGCTCAGCGAATTGCATTACTGCTAGCTCAGCCGAAAATTCCCTCGTTTGAGGAGGCTGTCTCGGCTATGATCCAGGAGGAGACTCGCATTAAGCTGCAGGCGGGGACAGGTGGACTTCCTGTAGTGAAGTCAGCATTAGCAGCATCTAACAATAATGGATCCAGGGGAGAGACTCGGCAGTGCTACAACTGCGGTGCAGTAGGTCATCTAAGGCATGCTTGCACCAAACCACCCAAGGAAGGAGATTCGGGTGGACGTGGACAGTTCGGAGGGCGTGGTCGTGGTCGTGGGGGTCGACGAGGTGGAAGGGGAGCAGGCAACCGGGCGAATCTGATGATAGCAGAAGGAGGAGAAGAAGCTGGGGTGATCTTTACTGAGGAGGATCGGGCGCTCCTGGCAATACTCAGGAGGCAGCAGCAAGTAGCAGGGGATGAAGACAGGAGGAGTGGGACAGAGGAGGTATCCACATCATTCTTCGCCAGAGGCAACACTGCTACCTATGCTCATCCGACCAAAGGTACTGATGACATACATGCTCTTGCTTCTATATCTTCCGATAGATCATCAGAATGGATAGTCGACTCCGGTGCGTCTCGACATGTGACAGGTAATGCTAGTGAGTTCTCCTCATATACTCACCTAGCATCGCCTGATAGTATTCAAACAGCTGATGGTACATTTCAGCCAATGGTTGGTAAGGGTACAGTCGATTGTACAGGTTCTGTAACTTTGTCCAATGTTTTGCATGCTCCTTCCTTTCCAGTCAACCTTTTATCCATTAGTGCTATCATCCTTCAACTAAAATGCATTGTTTCTTTTGATATTCCCAAGGTGATCTTCCAGGAAAAGGGGACAGGGCGGAGACTTGGGACTGGCACATGGCGTAGTGGACTGTGGTATCTGGATCGTGAAGGACTGGATTCAGCATTGGTGTCAATGATAGAGAGAGTAGAAGTAGGATCTGAGATGAGTGCTGAGAGTGTGTTGATGCTTCATCACCAGCGTTTGGGTCACTCATCTTTTAATGTTTTAAGTAGGTTGTATCCATCTCTATTTGAGAAAGCAAATAAGCAGCACCTTGTATGTGATGCATGTGAGCTTGGAAAACTTACTAGAAGTTCTTACGTAAGTTCTGGTCATAGGAGTTCTCGTGTATTCGAACTGATACATTCAGATGTTTGGGGACCTTGTTCTACAAGTTCTATGAATGGATACAAATATTTTGTTACTTTTATTGATTGTTTCTCCCGCGTTACTTGGTTGTACCTGATGAAAAATAAGAGTGAAGTGTTTGGTTGCTTTCAAAATTTTCATAGGTATGCTCAGACTCAATACGGCGCTGTGGTGAAGGTATTAAGATCTGATAATGGGACGGAGTATACTAACAAAGCGTTTGGGGAATACTTGTCTGCTCAGGGAATACAACACCAGACTACGTGTCCATACACACCTGCTCAAAATGGAGTAGCAGAAAGAAAGAATAGACATCTTTTAGAGGTTGCTAGAAGTATGATGATCTCCATGAATGTCCCAGAAACATTATGGGGACAAGCAGTGTTGACCGCGGCAGCACTAATCAACAGAATGCCCTCGAGAGTGCTGGATTGGAAGTCTCCGTGTGAATTGTTGAAGGGAGATAATGGTGGGCTTCTTCCACTCAAGGTGTTTGGCTGTGTGTGCTTTGTGAAGGACAACAGGCCATCAGTCGGGAAGCTTGCCCCTAGAGCGGTGAAATGCATCTTTGTGGGATATTCTGCTACTCAGAAGGGCTATGTTTGCTGGAGCCCGGTGGAGAAAAGGTTGTTTGTGAGTATGGATGTGCACTTTCGAGAACTCGAGCCATATTACACCCGGAAGGTAACTTCATCCGTTGAGAACTCGCCTAATACTGGAAGTATGAGACGAGAGGAGGAGAATGGTGCGAGATTGGTGAATGTGGAGAAATCAATGTCTGAGAATGGTGGGAGCTCGAAAAAATCAAAATCAATTTCTGTAACGATTCCTTGGGAAGGAGACTTGGTTGAGGAGGAGCAAGAGAATGAAGACGAAGAGGAGATTGAGACAAGAGGTGTTAGGCCAACGGCTCAGGGGGAACTACTTACCTATAGTAGGAAGGAGAAACAAATTGCGGGAACAGTACCAACAGTACCTACAGTGCCACTGGTGCCAAGTCCCTTACCAACGCCTGCCCCGACTCCTGAGACACCTACACCACCACAAAATTCCTCTCAAGGTGATTCCATTCCTCTTCCTACTCCTCCCACACCAATAACTGTACGGAGGACTACTCGCAGTAATGCGGGAAATCCTCCCGATAGATATGGTTGGGATCTTGCTCAGTTTGTATCATATTCTAACATCCACCCTGCACATGGAGCATTCATTGCATCACTGGACTCTGTTACTATACCTAACAATTGGCAGGTTGCAAAGAAGGACAAGAAATGGAAAGCTGCTATGCACGAAGAGCTAGGGGCCCTTGAGAAGAACCGCACTTGGGAGTTAGTAAAACTACCAAAAGGAAAGAGAGCAGTTGGATGCAAGTGGGTCTTCACTGTGAAGCAGAATCCAGATGGACAGGTTGAGCGCTACAAAGCTCGTCTGGTGGCAAAAGGATATAGTCAGACATACGGCATCGACTATGATGAGACGTTTGCACCGGTGGCAAAGATGAGCACTGTTCGAACCTTGATCTCTCTGGCAGTAAATGATGGATGGAAGCTACACCAATTAGATGTGAAGAATGCATTTCTTCATGGAGATCTGGTGGAAGAGGTATACATGGAAATTCCGCCAGGATTCAACACAGAACAGACAGTGGGCAAGGTCTGCAGATTGAAGAAGTCTCTATATGGCCTGAAACAATCTCCTCGTGCTTGGTTCGACAGATTTAGACGGGCTATGATAGGTATGGGATACCGGCAGATTAACGCTGATCATACCGTGTTCTTCCGACGAAATGAAGGTCACATCACCATGCTTGCGGTATATGTGGATGATATGATCATTACAGGGGATGATGAGGAGGAGATTGCCAAACTCAAAGTGAGACTGGGTAAGGAGTTCGAGGTGAAAGATCTTGGCTATGTATTCGAGCATCGTTGGTGGAATTACTACAGATCCTGCTGCCATGGTCATTCCCATTGATGATCATATGGAATATTGTTCATAAAGGAAATGTGAAGTCCCAATGTTTCATTAAGACTGTTCTATATAATCTTAATTATGGAGCATGAAATTTGATAATGGTATCTAAAACCAAGGCCTGAAGAAGCAACAATGCTATATATATATATATATATATATATATATATATATATATATATATAACATCTGATTAATTTACCATAAAGTATTCAAATTGTTATACAAAGGATGAGAGGAAGGAAAAATAACCAGCATAATGAAGGAAAAACGATAATGCATACCTACAGGTAGGAAAGAAATACAGACCTTCAATCTTAGGTGATACATATCCGAGGGAGAGTTTGCTAAACTTAAGCGACGATATTCCAGGTGGACGATAATCTTCTAATATTGGCTCAACAGAATCCTTAATGACCATTGACCCAGCCTGTGATCAAGCAAAGAAAAAGAAATTTTAGCATGGAACAGTTGGACACGGACAGCTAGATTACAAGCATAGAACTTTTGGTATTCAACACATCAGGATTATCCCATTGATTTCTGGGACAATCAAACTCCAGACCTTCTATACATGATTACAAGCTGAAAGTTGTGAAAAAAAAAAGAACGAAAATTTAGTTGCGAGAGCAAATTTGCATTGAACTTGTGAAGGCATTCTAGTTACACGGTCTCTCCTAAAAACTTATATAGAGGCAATTTTTTTCCAACCGTACACATATACACAACAGCAAACAAAGATAAAAATATCCTGAATAAAGGTGTGCGTCTTACTTCAGCAATGAAAGGCCATAGTTTGCTCAGTTGCTTATTCAACCACTTCACCTGCACAGAAATGGCGAAGAAGAAATGAAAGTAAAAATAATATCAAACAACAATGACACGTTCATCAAGACTCCTTTCTATTGGCCATGAAAATGGATAGAATGAAAGTAAAATGTGAACAGACACATAGGCAGACACGAGGGTTTAGATGGGTAATTCATAAGTATCCAACACCCATTAACAATTAGGTTGATTCAGGTCATGTAACTTGGCTCAATGGTATGCTGACGTATAAAACAAGAGAAGCGTGATGTATTGAACTCGGCCTCAACTGGACCTGAGCATTTTTAAACCCTGAACTCAAAACTGTGTTATGCATAATGTTCCACAAAATCTGCTTTTGCGAAGAGAGAGATATTGTATCCCATGATTCCAAGGACCATAGATAGCATAACCGTCTTACTTCTTGCAAGTGCCCACAGGATCCTTAGTGCAGATGTCACACTGATGACTCCAAAGAATCACTTATTCAAGACTTGTTTCCAAGTTACCCATGCTCGACCAAAGTCATCCGAATGTACAATGTCATTATTGATATACTTTCGCAGTTAAAATCAGATAGTCTAGAATTGAGCTCTTTCTATGTATCAACGCATGCTTTTGTTTTTACCCTCAAACAACCCATCACCAACAAGTGTATTCATTCAAAGCATCTCTGCAAAGCTAATAACCCTTTTAACGCGCTCAATATGTACAGGATGCATAGCCGCAGTCGGGAAATTGGCCAAATAAATGGACAACTAAACATTTAAGAGAAGAATCAACCTGTTCGAATGCAGGAAAGGATATCCACTCAGGAAAATTGTCGCCGCAGAGTTTCTTCAGATCCTCTCGGTTAAGAGAAGATAGAAGCTTTACGTCGACAGTCTGCAAAAGAGGGAGGCAGCCTACCATCATTTTCAGCAGAAATACTCAAGTGGAAGTCCATGACACCAAGCATTCACTATTTCAATCAATAAAATGAACATTTTCATGTGACAACATTAACACGTTCGAGCACAAGATAGACTAGTAGCAGGCCATTAGGTGCAAATTCAAGATTGATGATCTTACATTTGTACGTAGATGTTTTTTTTTTTTTTTTCTGCTTAACAAATATGGGACCCACAAGTTTGGAATCCCAATTTTTTTTTATCAAATACACTGTTTGCTTCGCATTTTCAGTGTTGTCACGTTGTGATCCGCGCAGAAATCATGCTGATCGATTTCAGTCACATTGTGAACCACAAAAATCATGCGAGAACGAACACTGCATTTGATATAAATGGGGCCCACAAGTTTGGAAAACCACATTTTTATGGAAATGCACTGTTTGTTTCGCGTTTTTTTTTTTCACGCTAGTGTTGTCCCATTGTGACCCGCATGCTGATTTCAGTCGGTCAGATGCCCTCAACAAAATTGGTGTGCAACCAAACAAAAACTTAGTTGATTTTGTCCTCCATATGCAAACAATTCTCCCTTACGTGCAACAAAATCCTTCCAATTCTTTTGTGAGATTTAATTCCGACAAATCCATAACAATTATAAATCTAAACTGAAACAAAATTTCGACCCAAAAAAAAAAAAAAAAAAACCAATCCCCCCATGATACCTTGCTGACGCGCTTGGTGCTTCGATGCATCATCATGCGGCTCCACCCAGCGATGAGCGCGATTCCCAACATCACCCCCATAACCATCCCCGATACAAAACCCATCGCCTACCGAAACCCCGGCGCACGAATCTCAAAGACTGACGAAGCGAGGAAATGCTTATCGAACAGGAACCGGTCTTTTTAGATCGACGATGACAATGAAAGTCGGGGGGACGGCGTCGGTTTTGGGAGGATGGGTGTGGGGACCACCAATCCGAGAGTCTATAACCGCTTCGATACCTTAAATTTTCGGCTGAAAATTTGCGCTAAACCACCCCGTGATTCGCTAATTTAGCACCCCGCACAATCTCAGCTAATTGTATACCGTGAGTTGTTTAAAGTTAGCAATTTAGTACGTTCTGCTGTACAAACACGAAAATATATGTACTATAAAACTTGTTGACTTTACTATTAAATCTATCAGGGTTTTTATTTTTCAAATAGAACTAGAATATATCCTACGTCTCCGGTGAGATAATATATATGGTTGATTAGGTTCCTTCTCTATGGGCATTATCCTGCGTCCTGTGAGATAATGATTAATTAGCATTCATCTTGTGTATTGTGTATAAGTTCAATGCTTAATTATGGAAACGTTATGGATTTTGACTCTTGTAGCTTCTTAATATGCATCACGTGCAACGCACGTATTGCGTACTAGTCTAAATAAAAAATTGGATAGGATTAGCAATAAATTAAACAAATATCGAGAATAAAAAGCTCTAGAAATTAATATGTGAATGTTATATTGGAGCTTTCACGTGAAAATTACTATGTTTGAATAACATAGGGTACTAAATTGCTAAATTTAACCAACTCGGGGTATATTAATGCTCTAAAAAATAAATGAGGGTATATAATTGCTAATGAGTGGAACATGAGGTATTTTAGTGCAATATAGCCTAAATTTTCAGTACCTTGCGCTTCAATACCTCATGCTATGAAAATGTGAGAATTTTCTCTCGAATTTTTTTCAATGAGACACTCGCAGGTCAATTTCAGAATCATTTAAAAGGTAATTAGAAACGTTATTTTCGCTTAGTCCCTTCAAGCGTTAAATATTTTGAAAATTAGTACCTCAAATCATTTAAATTGCTATAGATTTCTCAAATTACATGTTGTTTCAAAATTAGTGACTTAGATTATTGAAATTTCTGGTGGGTCCCCTAATTCTAATAAATTATTCCAACTTAAATAATTCTAATCAGTAATAGGAATAGCAGGATGTAAGCATTTGGGAGATCTATAACAACTTCACTGATTTGAGGCGCTACTTTCAAAATATTACAGCTGCAAGTGATTAATTATTAGTAATTATAGTAAAAGCCCCAATACTTTCAATATATTAAAGATTCACCGACTAATGTGGTAAAATCTCAATGCGATTAATTATTCCCTTTTCAAAGTTGAAGATTTTCATGGGTAATATTAGATGATTTTTGTCTAAGTTTCGCTTATTTAATTAGACCCAATGATAATTAGTTGGCATATTATATTATATGGATTGCAACTTTCATCTGCTACAACGTGCAAATTTTGTCTAGTTTCATCAATTCAACCCAATCACAATTAATTGCCGTGCAAAAAAATTTAAGACTTTTTATGGGCTATAACTCAGGGGTTTTGTTTATTTTTATCATTTTGAACCAATTGCAATTTATTTTATTTATTTGGATTCATGTTTTTCTAGTTATTATTTACAATTTTTTCCATTTTTCATCTCTTTCAATTCAATATCAATTAATCAGCACACTTCAAAGTTCTCAATTTCATGGGTTAATAAAAGCATGAATTTTCTAATTTTATTCGTTTTGAGCTAATGACAATTAATTTTTTTAATTCCAATTTTTCGTGGGACATAACCTTAATTTTGTTCATTTTTATCAATTTTGATCCTATGATTATTATTTGCATACTTCAAAAATCGCAATTCCATGGCCGATATCAATTTTATCCACTCATCTCTTTCAACCCAATTGCAAATAATTAGCGTACTTCAAAAGTTGAAAATCTTCATAGGCTATAACCCATGATTTTCTTCCATTTTTTCTCATTTCAACACAATAGCAATTAAAGTTTTGTTTTTTTAAACTCATAATTTCCATGGCTATAACCATGATTTTTGTTCATTTTCAACTATTTCGACCCTATGACAATTAATTAGCGTACTTAAAAATGCACAATTTTCATAGTCCATAACCCACGTATTTTGTGCACTTTCAGACATTTTGAACCAATAGAAATTTTTCGTGACTATAACCCACGATTTTGTCTCTTTTAATCTCTTTCAACTACATGACAAATTATTGATATACTTCAAAATTCTCATATTTTATGAGATACAAACTATGTTTTTTGCTTATTTTAATTCGTTTGGACTAAATGCAATTAACTATTCCTTCCTAAAAATACATAATTTTTCATGGGTTGTATCACAGAATTTATTTTCCATTTTTATTTGTTTCGACCCAAAGGCAATTAATTGATATATCTCAAAATTTATTATTTTCATTGACTACCCCCATAAATTTTCCATTTTTTATATGTTTCGATCAGATGACTGCTTAATATTCGTAATGTTCATGGATTAGAACCCACGATTTTTATCCATTTCTATTTGTTTCAACCAATAGCAATTAAGTTTGTATCCCTTAAAATTCATGATTTACATAGGCTACAAACTCATTGCTTTTGTCCACTTTTATCTCTTCCCGCTTCAATCAAAGTAATTGTCATACTTATAATTCTCAATTTTTATGGGCTATAATTTATGATTTTTTCCATTTACAGTCAATTCAACCCAATAGCAATTAAGTTTTCTTTCTTAAAAATTCACAATGTTCATAGCCTATATCCCACAATATTAATTTGTTCGTTTTCTTTTGCCCAATGATAGTTTTCTTTTTCAAAATTCACAATTTTCATGAATTCATTTTGCCCTATTACATTTAAGTTTTCATCTCTAACAATTCATGATTTTAATGGACTATAAACCCAAAATGTTAAGCATTGTTATCTATTTCAATCCAATGGAAAAGAAATTGGCGTACAAAAAAATCATTATATTTTATTGGGGTAATAAAATTTTCATATTTTATGGGAGTAACAACCAATGATTTTTGTTCGTTTTTGATTATTTCGACTCAATAACAATTAAGCTTTCTTTCTTAAATATTTATGACATTCATAGACTATAACCCACAATTTTTGTCCATTTTATCTATTTTTACCCAATAACAATTAATTGACGTACTTCGAAAATATCAATTTCCATGGGCTATAAGCCATTAGTTTTTTTACTATTTTCATTCGTTACGATCCATGCAATTAAGTTTTCTTTAAAGATTCACGATTAGAATGGTTTATAATTCATAATTTTATCCATTTTCATCTCTTCCAACTAAAATGCAAGTAATTGGGGTATTTTAAAATTCAAAAATTTCATGAACCATAGCTCACCATTTTCACAATTTTCATCCTTTTTCCCGTTCAGTTGACCCAATGACAATTCAATTTTTTTTCCCTCAAATTTCACAATATTTACGTACTAAACCCCATAACTTCATCCATCACGAGATACTCCCCCTCGACGACGGCTCGACCCAAAAATCAAACTCCAAAACCGAAGAAACTCGATCCCCGCCCCCGTCGGCGGGCGATACCGCATCAACCACCATAAATAAACCGCCTGCAGTCCTCAACCAACGCCGCCGCCCTCCCCTCGTCGACCATCTCGGCCCCGTGGAACCCGCCCTCCTCCACCGAGGCCTCCACCCTCGCCCCTCGCCCCTCCATCGCCCTCACGAACTCCCGCTGCCGGTCGATCAGCGGGTCCCCGCCGAACCCCCTCACCAGGACCCTCGGCAGCCTCCCCCACTCCTCCACCGAAACCCTCGTCGGGTCGCAGTACTCGTGGCCCCTACCGGCCCCCGCCGGCAGGGCCAGCTCCCACATCAGGTCGTTCACGGCCAGAGGCAGGATCCTGTCCCCCACGGACCTCGCCTCCGACTTGGTCCTCGCCTCCCCGCCGAAGTAGGGCTGGTTCAGGATCAGCCCGCGGATCCTCAACGGGGCCAGGTTTAGGCCAGCCGAGCGGAGGCCGAGGTGGAAGGCGATGTTGCCGCCGGCGCTGGAGCCCATGATGGAGACGTTCGAGAAGTCCGCGTGGGGCCCCAGCCAGGGGTCGGTGGGGCTGAGGGCCTGGTCGCGGAGGAAGAGGAGGGCGTCGACGGCGTCGTCGTAGGCGGCGGGGAGGCGGTGCTCGGGGGCGAGGCGGTAGGCGACGGAGGCGACGATGGCGGGGATGCGGGCGGAGCGGGCGGCGGAGGAGAGGTGGACGAGGCCGGAGGCGGGCGAGAAGAGGACGAAGCCGCCGCCGTGGAAGTAGAGGACGACGGGGAGCTTGGGGCTAGGGTTAGGGTTCGGGAGGTAGAGGCGGAGGGAGGTGTTGCGGGCCGGGTTGAGGGGGATGTCCCTGGAGAGGGCGGCGCCGGCGGCGGAGGGGGAGGTGGAGGGGGGGATGAGGGGGATCTTGGCGCGGCGGGAGAGGGATCCGTCGGGGTTGAGGGAGATCTGGAGGTGCTCGTACGGATCCATCGCCGACGATGCGGTTTTAATTGGAGGAGACGGAGGATGGTGGGGTTTTTGTGGGCGGGGGAGGGGAAGGGCAATATGGTAATTCTGTAGTTGCGGAGTAGTTAGGGGGGCAATTATTACTTCAGAAAATTAGTTAAGCGTAGTTGGTGAGAGATGGTGAAGGCCAGTACAAATTAATGATGCTTGGGAGCGCTAATCATATGGATATTTTATCACTTCTCTTGGTCAGTCTTAAACAGATTTTTTTTTCTTTTCCTTTTTTGGTATTTAATAACTAAGTATTATAACAAAATTGGGGAAATTTTTCTGACTTAAAAGTAAGTTTAGACGGCTGATTAATTCTAGCAAAAAGCCATTTAAAGTAAATGACGATAAAATTGAATTTGCCCGGAGTGCTACTAATATACATTAATTTCACATGGAAATTGAAATTGCTCAAGAAGTAGCAAATTTGTCTGAGCCTTATTATATTACCATGACTACAAATAGTAACAGTCAACATACATTGTGAACATATAATTACTCTCACTGCCTAATGTCTTTTGAGCCTCTGCTACACAAAAAAGGAAGACGTGAACCGTTATATTAGTAGATTCAATATCTATTCACTAATTTAAAAATAAACATCGATCTCTTCGATATATCATTAACGCAATATATCCAAACCCTTATTATTTGGTCGCCAGAATATAGTTTCCTTAAATCCTAAGGCAGTCTCAACAAACCATTACGTCTTCATCTTTAATGGACTGTCTCTTTCTCTACCATTTGGCTGCATTTCATCACATCAGGGGAAAAAAATTTTGTTGGGAGATGTAAACAAACAACTTAGGAGTTAAGACACGCCACCAATTTTCCGAAGAGGAGAAATTACGCCTCTTTTCCCTCTAATAAATACTTTTTTTGTTCGACCCCATGCCTATGATTAGTCTTCCTCTTTGTTTTCAGCAATCATATCTACAAAATAATTTTATATGGTCCTCTACTACGATCATGAGAAAGAGTGTTAGGCTAGATCTCTATCCAGTAGAAAATGGCTCATTGTCTCCAAGTGGCTGAAAACACTTAGCTTTTTTGTGTGGTTGGGTTCTACTCCAAATATCTGCTCTATGCCGTAGACTACTCGAGAGAAACGTAATGGAGATATACAAGCAAATTCGTTAGCTTTTGGGGTGTGGTTTGAGACCAATTGGCTACTTAATTATAGACTTCAAACAAGCACTTGTGGGTGTTTGGGGGTCCAGCCTTTTTGAGCTAGAAGTGGAAAGAATTAGTATGTACATCACATCAGAATCCCCGGTCAGGACGCCGATACGATTATTAATATCTATATCCAATAGGATATGATTATTAATATAGATATGTAGTGAAATATCCGGATTTTTATTCGAAACTTAAATATATGTTAGTCATGCAATTGCAATTGTTTTAATTCTTAGATTAACACATTTGAGGTTGATTTTGATGATCAGGAGATCTAATCTTAGCTTTTTCGGATATAGCAAACATATTAGTGAACTCCCTTGTATCATATATATTCTGTCGAATATTATCTGTATTTCTTGTATATGTTTTGTATCCGTATCAGTGTTCAATTTTAGAAGTTATGTTTATGAGTTTTCTTTATCGAGACATACTCGTTTCAATATACATATTCCTGATTTGTAAATAGATACAGACATGATAGCCATCAAATTCAAGTCTTGTCTAATCTATTTGCGCCCCTACTCCAAAAGGGCTTGTTTGGATTGAGCAAAAGGGAGCAGGGAAGTTATTCACCTTGTTTAGAAACATTTATCAGGTGAAGTTATGCACCCTAGTTCCCCTTAGTTCACCCTTTACTAGTATAAAATTTGTTACGCCCCAAATTGAGGTGTAACCAAGGGGAAGTGAACTTTCTTCCCTTCTCTTCTCTCTCCTAGTTTCTCATAACTTCCCTTAACTCCGTTGAAATCTAAACACGTCCTAAGAATGAGGTTCATCATGTGAACAAATGAGAGTTTAATTTCAATGAATTATCGAAGTGAACGAACGGTTTCGTGGTGTAGTTGGTTATCACGTCAGTCTAACACACTGAAGGTCTCCGGTTCAAGTCCGGGCGAAGCCAATAATGTTTTTAAATCTGATTTTGGCTGAGTTTAGTTTATTTATTTCTTAAATGGTTTTTGCATATCTACTCCTCAAATATTTCATATTTGTGAATTTATTTCTCAAATATTAATATTTTACAGATACCAAGGGTTAAGGGGTTGCGTATATGAAATATATGAGTGTATATATAAAATTGCAAATATGAAATATATGAGTGTATATATAAAATTGCAAATATGAAATATGTGCGGGGTATGCATGTAAAACCCTCATTTTTTAATCAAGGCAAGGGAAACTCTACTTATTTTTTGATCTGATTTTTTTGTGAGTTTAATTTATTTATTTTTAAACAAGATTAAGTGTCAGGTTAACGAGAAGGCTGTGTGGGTGTACTCTTTTCTTTGGAACAAATTTACTTATGAGCTTGACATACTCACAAACATGTATTATTCTTATTGAAAAAAAGCATATATTTGCCCATTAGTAATTTTGCCTTCAGTTTTACAAGTATGAGACAAAGATATCATATGATAAAGTAATTAGCTATGATAAAAAGGATAATTATAATAATAATAACGTACGTAAGAAATTAAGGTAGAATTAAAAATCTAGCTGCAAAGATTCCAATATATTTTCAGAATATCCTAATCCTCATCCTGTTATCCGTCCCTTTGCACCAACATCATCACCCTCATCCCCACCCAAAAGCAACATCATTCGAATGCCTTTCTATCTTTTCTTACACAAAATAAAAACAGCTCAAAAAGGAAATCATATCCCCTCAATGCATGTAATCTTTTACTAAACTAATTTAGCAATGAGGAGATTGTGTTCCTCCGCATTCTATCTTATTGTGTAGTTACGATCTAAATATATGGAAAACTTGATTGTAGAATTCTGAATCAGTATCTAGTCGCCAACATCCTACAAGTATTAATTAAAGGGAGACACAATCCATATAGTCAGCACATTAAGATCGAAGCTGACGATGATTAAATGCATGTCACGCCAGCAACACATCAAAAAGCACGCAAGACGAACAAATTAATTCATGTTTACTTAAACTAATTAGAGTAAATGGGAGTTGATGTGCTAATTGTTTCATTGACATGACAAGCATCTAAACGGCTATATTCACTAGTAAATTTTAAGTAAGTGTCATATCAGCAATACACCAACTGATTTACAACCATCAAAATCAACCGTGACCATGATCCACACTACTCTCAAACACTGGTCGAGCACTCCGTCCCCTGCACCGAGCTCCAGCCTCCTCCTCCTACCGACGATCCAATCCCGATGATCGTCACACAGTCCACGTTAAACCGATACTTCCCCGAAACCCAACTCCCAACCTTCCACCTCAGCTTCCCGTCAATCCTCACCGTCAAGGCCATCGCCCTTCCGGCTTCTTGATCCCTTCCAACTTCATACCTGACGCTCGCGGTGACCGGCATCCCAGACCCATACATCGACGCCGACAGCACGTTCGAGTCCTCGTGCTCCTGAAAGAACGGCGGCAGCGCAGAGCCTGCGGTTATCTGCTGGCCTTTGTAGACGGCGTAGGCACGGAGGTCGTCGTAGTAGACGCCGACCTTGGTGTTGGGGTTCTTGGAGAGTATGGTGGCTTGGACGGAGGAGAGAGCGAGGTTGGAGACGGTTGTGTTTTGGAGGTAGAACTGGGGTTTTGATGGGTGGAGGATGAGGTAGATGAGGAGGAGGACGAAGAGGAGGGAGGAGATGAGGGTTGAGAGTGTGTAGAGGAGTTTTCTGTTGAGGAGGGTTTTTAGGTGGAATCCTTTGTTTGCGCAGTGTTTTGGAGAGGATTGTGTTAAGAGAGACATTTTGGGTAGTTAATACGAGAGAGAGAGAGAGAGAGAGAGGAATTTAGTTGTGAAGAGAGGAGGATCTTGGTTGTATATATACTAGGAATAAAATTAAAGTATAAAACAAGACCAAGACAATGATAAGAGTGATGTTGTTTGACTATCTTTTGATTTTCTTGATATTGGTATTTTATTCGGGCTGAACTTGTTACGGTGTTACTATAAATTTTGTCAGACTTGAAGGCGGTCTGGTTTTGTAATTGAAGGTATTTCATTGAAATCCGAGAGCTTACACATGCCGAATGGACGGTCGAGTAGGTCGATCAGGGAGTCGACCCAGCTGAGGGTCGACGTATAACACCATTTGAGTAGTCCTCGCGAGATGCATGTTAGCGTGTCGAGTCGTCTGAGCTGGGTCTTAGGTTATTTTGAAGTGCTCGCTCGATTACGCATAATAAGGGACACTAGTCTGCCCTCGATTGGAGATTAATTTTCAGCACTTATTAAAGAGCTGTTCTACAAGGATCCCAAATCATAGGACCCAATGGGGGACATGTGAGGTGTCAACCCCGGGGTG
>BQKN01001102.1:189076-219484 GCA_022839385.1 Asparagus kiusianus
CTACTGTTCATGAACAGTAGATCATGCACCCAGGGGTTGACACCTCACACGTCCCACCTTGGTTCCCATGATTTGGGGTCCTTATTAAAATGACTATAACAGTGTGTAAAATTACAGTTTTCGACGTTTATCACAATTTTTAAGTTTTAGTATTATATAACGGACGTTTGATAGGGTACCCGAATGACTTAGATTCAAACGCCAAGCGGTCACGAATTTAATGCAGATTTGAAAAAATATACAGTGTTGGTGAGCCCCGAGTTCTACTTTATGAAGTTTTAACTATCAACAATATTCACAGCTTCGTAATTTAGGTGTAGAAATATTACTCTACAAAAGTGGGGGAGCTAGGCTGCTTGTTACTTAAGGAGAATGTTGACAGAGGGTCTGCTCAATTATTTGAAAGACATGCACCTGCAGCTTTAGGAGTAGAGGATATGAGATATGGTTGGATGAGTGATGACTTTGAGAGAACATGGCGGTCTCAGTCAAGCGTAGAGCCATTGAGACTCTATCTAGTTGTTTCAAGGAAAACCATTTCCTAAATCAAAGCAGTGATAATACTGTGTATCACGGGGGCCCACCTTAGGGTTGTATATATGTTTTGAGTTAGGTTCTGGTTGAGATGTTTGGTCCACGGTTCTTATGAGGACGATGTTCATGGAATATCTTAGTGCTAGAGAAAGAATTGGGAGGGGTCCATTTAGAATAATTCCAACCAGAAAAGCAAGATACTTAGAATGAGAGGAAATTAAGTGGGCAAGTGGGTGATGATGGAGGGGAGAAAGTTAAGGTTTACATATTCTGTGGTGGGTGGAAATTGAAATTAATTAATTGTAATTCTTCTATGCTCATACTAGCTAGCTACTGACAGTTTGTTCGGTGACCGAGCTCGAAAGAAAATTAATTTGTCCAGGGGAATTCTCCATATTACCGTCATGCTTACTAACTCTTTCATGGCTACTTTCGTGATATTTATATAATAATAGAATAATGTCATACAGTCAAATGTAAACTTCACTCCTGGGGCCTATTCGCAACAATTAATAAAGCTACGAGTTGTCCATTCGCAATTGAGCAATAGTATAGGAGCTTTATCTGCAATTAACCCCTTTTCAAAATTTCAGTAATGTTTTCGAGTATGGGGCTGTTTGATTGTTTCCGAAAAAAAAAATCGGAAATGGAAAACTCACATTTCAACTCATTTCAAGAGATTTCAAGATATTTTCTGTATTTTTTTTTTCTCAATGAAATCATCGTCACGTCATGGCCACGTCACATAAGAAACAAATCAGCCACAATAGTAACAGTGTTTTGATTTTCATTTCTTGTGCTTGTTTGAACATAAAAAAAATGGAAATCAGCCGCAATAGTAACGGTATTTTCAATAATTAAATAATTTGTTTTATTCACAGTCACTGTTTCAACAGTGCTTTTAGTAATTAAAAATTCAGTGAAGTGATATTTCCAAGTGTTTTCAGAGGTTTTTTGTGTGAAAACACTTTTCTCAAAAATCTGACGTGGCATCCTACGTGGCACCCTCATTTCTTTAAATCACAAAACGAAACAAACATGTGATTTGAAAATCGGTTGAAACCAAAATCCTACGTGACAGCTTGAAATCTGACGTGACGGTTTTTTTTTCTCATTTTCTTTAGCAAACAAACAGCCCCTATAAAGCAACCAATATCGCATACTCGTTTTCCTTTTTTTTCAGTCTTTATCTTGATCAAAACATTTTAGTGTAGGCACACATAGATAACTTGCAAACTAATTTATTTTACACCTTTTACGTACTTTTGACATGAGAGAACCATTGGTAGTATCTAGAAAGTTTTTGAAGCTGCAGGTGATTTCCCTTTTCTCCCTCGTCTAATTACGTGAGGGAATCATTCACGCTTGAGCCTAGGAGACGAATGGATGACCTCCCAAAAGCCATTTGCTTTTTTTTTTTTTTTTTTTTTTTTGCTTTTAAAGAAAAAGACTTGAATGAGAGTGGGGAATTTATATCAACAATATTAATAGGAGGAGCTTGTTCCTTAACCGTGAGGCATAGTCCTCAACTGCTTCCAGCTCTTTGTGTTGGGATTTGCATGAGTGGATAGCGTAGGAGAAAATGGTTAGAGGTTTAATTAAGGATCATTATTAAGTTCTTCAAGAAATTCTTGAGCCCCTAAAAACGAAAATTTGTAATTTTTGTTACGAGTTTCCAACCTAGTTTCAAGTTCAAGGTTTTTAAGTTCTTCAAGAAACTCTTGAGCCCCTAAATATGTCACTTGTTAACAATTGTTGCGAGCTTCAACCTAGTTTAAGTTTTAAGGTTTATTAGCTCATGGAGAAATGCTTATAAGCCCCTAATTAAAGAGAGATTTTTCAAATTTTGTTACAAGTACGTACAAACCTAGTTTGTCCTAAGTTTTTTTGCTTTTTAGGATTAATTGCTGATAGAACCCCTGCTATATTGCTAGTTTTATCGTTGCAAATAGACCCATTGACTAATAATTTTTGATTTTTTTTTATCCTTAAGAGGAAGAGGAAATTGTTCTTTTATCAAGTAAACCCCGTGAGAGTAAAAGAGTCCTTTTTTCGCTAACGTGTTTTCGGATACCCCACCTTTTTTGGGTTATCTGAAAATTTTTTGAGGGTCATGTGAAATTTCCAAACCTTTTGATGTTTATCTCAAAATGGTCAAACTTCTAGGTGATTTTGAGAAATTTATCCTCAAAATCACTTTGAACTTTTTATTTTATCACTTCGAACTAGAGATTCGACACCAAACAATATTGGGCAAAACAACCAATGATTGTTTATTTGTTTTGGCGCCACAATCACAAAAAAAAAAAAGACACTTCACAAAGAGTCTTTGATTTTTTTCTCTTTTTAGTCCCACTACTTGATTGATATTAGAACTCTGGTCCTAGTTTGCTAGCTACAACCTGAGCTATGAGAATAGTGCACATGATCAAGTCCCTCAAGTGCTTGTCACGATAACTTGAGCCACTTAAGCTCCGTGTTGAGACTTGATAAGTGTCCTCTGTTTACAATTCAGAGAATCCTATACGGCTATTCTACCATCGATCACTTGAGCACTTTTTTGACATTTTAGCGAAAGTCCGAAGGAACTTGTTGTGTACGTTGATAAAGATTACCGACTCTCTATCGATCGCGTTCAATTTTCATCCTTCTTTTCTTTTTTTTTTCCCCCCTTTTTGATGGTAATCCAAGTTATATTTATCTGCTCATGAGGCGTCCAGCGAGCAAATAATATTGTAGGAGTTTTGATTACAAATTAAGTCACGAGCCGACACGTGTTTAGCTCCCTTTCCCTCTTCATGGTTAGTTTAGCACTAATGTCATGGTTGATGACGCTCATGCGTGGCCAACAAAGGCCCAGCCCAGTGTTACGTACGCAAACAATCATAAGCGAGTTAAGACCCCAACGATGATTCAGTTAACATTACGATCACGAACGTTCGATATTGGCCCCAAGTTTGCTACTTGAATCTATATTTCTAGGGTTAGAGCTTAGAAGCCAAATCAAGAAAGAGAAATTTAAAAGAAAAATATTATATGTACACAATCCATGTAAAAAATACGCAATATGAAATGAATGATTAATTAATTACATCCATGCATCTTCAAGTATAATGTAATTACACAGATGACTTGACTGTAGGCTAACCCTAGATAGGGGAAAAAAAAGACTACAGGATTACTGATAATTACAATCAGCAATATGAGGTTTATGTTTGTAGACACACATTACATCATGCCTCAAGCTACACCACGATAATTGATCCTTAAAAAAAACCACCGGTATACAAATACTTATACGCTACTAACGTTGCCATCTCGACACCAAATGAGCAACTCCCTCCTCTCTGCCTCATAAATATAAACCAACAAAGAGAGAGCTTAACTTGAATCTTGAAATCCATTATTTTCTGGTTTACCTCCTCCCCTCCAC
Source organism: Asparagus kiusianus (assembly GCA_022839385.1). Taxonomy (NCBI): domain Eukaryota; kingdom Viridiplantae; phylum Streptophyta; class Magnoliopsida; order Asparagales; family Asparagaceae; genus Asparagus; species Asparagus kiusianus. The sequence continues at coordinate 193,044 of BQKN01001102.1, forward strand.
CAATCTCCAGCCCGACAAGCGACCCACCGCGGTGGACCCCGCTTACCCGAAATGATGGGAAGGTGGTGGTGCTGCTGACGGCAGTGAGAAAGCGAGGGTGGTGCGGAGAGAAACGGGGTCGGCGGAGTACATGCATGACGTGATGCTATACGTACGCGCATCACACGCTGCCACTGTTTCCGGATTGGCTCGTCCTGATGATGAATGAATCAAGAATATTTAAGAGAACCGTGGGGATGCCGATGCATGGTTCTTGTGCATGATCTGTGAGATGAATATCTCGTCTTGATCAATTTACAGGTAGAAGCATGTTTCGCGCACCCCTCTTAACCGAGATCAGTCCCTTCAGGGCCTGTTTGGTTGGGCTGTTTTCGCTTGAAAGTACTGTAGCTGTCACGTTACGGTAACTTTCACGCGTTTAAGTTGTTTGGTTGTGCAAACGGAGTGCTAATGTGACAATTAAAAAAAACCCTCACAAAAGTAATTGTAATTGTCAGTTCTACTTTTCCAACCGGTTCTCTAGTTACAGTAACCGTCGCATGAATTACATAAACTAAACATGCCCTAGCCAAGTTAAAATTGGTCTAGAAGAGATTGTCCAATCTTAATATGGATAAGGGGAAGAGAATGAGCTCAAGAAAAGGGTGAATTCTCACTCAGTTTTTTGCCCAAACACAATTCAAATCCTGTTTCTTGCCCAAACAAAAAAAAAACACAATTCAACTTCCTCAAATGGATTAGCGAATACAACATGGTCAAGAACACACGCCCTTGAAAAAAGCCTCTCTTTCTGATTAATCTTCTAACAAAGGAAAAATATTTTAACTCTGTGCAACCCTCAAAATTAACATCAAAATCTTTTTCTCTCGCCCGCAACCAGCTTGCTTTTTTATATTAACTATACCAAGTAGACTTCTCAAATGATAATGTTTTAACTTCAAACAGGAATTGATATTCCCATCTCAAAGCAGACATCAGAAATAAGTGAAGTTTTTTGGTACTTAACTAACAAGTAGCATGAGTTCCATATGAAACGTTTAACACCATTATCCAACTTCCAAACTAGGAAACACACCACATCTATTCATCAGTTCACCCCTCGAGTTTCACAAGAAATTTCGGCATCTCCGAAGAAGAAAACATCAATCACTTGCCTCCAGCAAATTTCCCCATCATCTTGGCAATCACAGGAGCCACCTTCGGGTTCGCTTGGTGCTTTGCAATGTTTGCAGGGTTTTTCATGACTGCGCGAAAGAAATCAAACATGCAAAACCGGTCAAAAATCAGAAAGCCATGATAACACTTACTGCAAGTTAAAACAACATTTGTATTGACCATAGTCTATACATGAATAAGAATTACAATACATATGTTGTTTATTCATTTGCTAAGTAAAAACAAATGGCTGTGATATAGCTCGATAGTTTGAGTAGATAGCATGTATGACACTGTTTCCTAGTCTAATTTAGTGTTTTGATCAGTGAGACAAGTTCCCATCTATCTCAAGAGACTTCTTTAAAAGTTCATTAACTACTCTTACCATTGTAACTAAAGAATATGCATAACATGAGTAGAATAATGGTTCCTTACGTTTAAAAAGCTATTGTTTTCTTATTAATTACAAAATGTTTTGAGATGCTACCATATTCAAACGCAAACTGGAATACATGAATATGCAGGCTAGATTACAAAAGAACTACCAGTTTTCAGACTTTCAGAGAAAGCTACCAATTTTCAGACTTATAGATAAACTACCGAGAGGATGCTTTATTACGCGAGATATTGCAAATTATTTTTTAAACGTGCATGTGCACTTTATGACCGTAAGGGGTTTTAATGAAATTTTCATAATTCAGGGTGTTTATGCATAATAAAGCAAGTCCATGGAAGCTTTTGATAAAAGGATAAAAGTTCCTATAGACTACTACGCTTTAGCCAAGCACACAAAAAGACACACACACACAGATTGAAGCTTACTAGGCAAAAGACTAACAGTTTGCTCCCACCTTTAAAACTCATATAAACTGTCACTGAAGTGGGCGATCCAATCTGTTAATCTTAACTAGCATGTCATAAAATGTATGTGACTCATGCATTTTGGAATCTAGCACACCATCATTTAGTGGTTTGTTTAGTTCTATGTTGAACAACTTTGTTTTTTAACTACTGGAGAATGAGTTGGGAAATCTTCAAACCGTATAATTCTTTCGTCCATATGCATATTATGATCTATAGATCATGATGAATGGTGTGGATCCCCTCAAGTACGGTGATCTACAGATCATGATGAATGGTGTGGATCCCCTCAAGTACGGTGTCTGACCATGTAGTCTGAGAGATGGCAATACATGTCCATGTACAAGCATTAAATATATGAACTTATGATCTATAGATCATGATCAATGGTGTGGATCCCCTCAAGTACGGTGATCTACAGATCATGATGAATGGTGTGGATCCCCTCAAGTACGGTGTCTGACCATGTAGTCTGAGAGATGGCAATACATGTCCATGTTCAAGCATTAAATATATGAACTAAATAATATTGTTGTGCCGTAAGACCTAGAGTTAGAGCATTAGTGGGTGACGCACCGTTAGGAATGGGCTGACATATGTGTCCCTTTGATTCGTAAGTTCAAATGGTTACATCCTAGAGTATAGCATTTGAACACAACACACACACACACACATGCACACCTATGCACACACATACACCACAAGCGTGCATTCATGCAAGCAGATGTACACGCACACCTCTCTCACGTATATAAGGGGGAAACAAGTATAATGTGGCAGCTCCTTTTGCTAAATGAGCTAATAAACTAGTTGTCAGTAGATGGGCTAGTAACGAGGCTCATCCTACCAGTCACACTGAAGACGGTGGACCTCATAATTCCCATCTCTTGGCAACTAAGAATCACCAAATCATCTTACCATGTATCTCCATTCATCTTACCATGTATCTCCATTCCCATACTCTAAAAAATGTAAACTAGAAATATAATTTGAGCATAAAAAAACAAGTTAATAAGAAACACAATAAGACAAACATATATACCATCCTGGAGAGCTGCCATTATTTCTGGATCACTAAATGCTGCCATTAGTTCCGGGTCCTGTTCCAACAATTGAACTCATTTAGTTAACACATAGCACATGCAAGAATAAGAGTGAGCTAGAGCACTAGAAACACAGCCATTCTACCGAAGGATTTTTGTCATATTAGAAACCCATATCTTTGTCAATTCTATATTACACCCTCAAATCTTCATGTTTCCAAATTAGACCCCAAAAATTCATATTTGTTTGAAAATGGAATCTTATTAACAAAAACTTAATAGATTAGGGGCCTTATTAAAAACAACTTAATAGATTTGAGGTTAATAGATTTGGAGGTCTAATTTAGAAAATGAAGAGTTGCAGGCGTAATATGACAAAAAAAACACAAACAGGCTTACATTTAGAATCTTGCTCATATCAATATTCCCAGGCATGCCCCCAGGCATGGCACCTGGGAATCCGCCTGGCATTCCTCCTCCAGGGAATCCGCCGGGCATGCCTCCACCAGGGAATCCGCCGGGCATGCCTCCTCCAGGGAATCCACCGGGCATGCCTCCTCCAGGAAATCCACCAGGCATACCTCCTGGTTTTCTTGCAGACGATTGTTCTTTCTTTTTAGCCTTCTCATACGCAGCCTGTATAAAACTCAAGGTTATAACACAGAACAGACAGACTCCCTTCTATCACCCAATTGCGGATAGACCACCTATAGTTCCATTGTCGCAGATAGACCCCTGAGTGAATCTTTTTTTATTATTCTTTTACCATCAAAAAAAGAGGACTGTTTTTTGACGAGGCCTCCTGAGGTAAACGAATGAAAAAACATGCACTCAGGGGTCTATCCATAGTTGGGCCATGGTACAGGTGTCTATCCACGCTTGGGCAATAATACAGGGGGTCAATCCACAATTAACCCTAATATCAGGGTTAGGTGCTACGGTAATGCCACAAACCTGTGCCTCTGCTTTGCGACGCTGCCTCTCACGCTCAGCTTTTGCTTCCTCTCTTTCCTTCCGCAAGCGGTCATACTTTCTACGATGCTCTTCAATCTTGTGTGCATTGGGTTCAACCTGGATTCCACCAACAGCATAACTGCCTTATAAATATTTTACGAAGTTCTTCATGAAGATATAGGGATTTTACCTTTTTGAGCACAAATCCAATCTCTTCATCGTAATCCAACTTGGACGCCATGTGCAGATCCTTGGCAGCTTCCTCCCATTGACCAAGCATGGATAAAGCTATACCACGAGCCTTGTAGCCTTTGGCAGAGTCGGGGTTGATCTGTGAGGTGTCAGAAACTTTTAAGCCTTTCTCCAAGCTAGTACCAGTGATTAAAGAGAAATAGAATAAAATAATATGGCTAACAAGCAATCAGAGACATCATAGCAACTTGGCTAAAAATATCTCTAAGCAGAAAATACAGCAAGTATATTATGTCACTTTTTCCCAAGCACCAGTGTAGGTCAAAACAGCACGCACCTAATGGTATGATTAAGAATGATATAAAGATTACGATTTAAGAAACCATGGAGAAGTGGACAATTTAAGCAGGAGTAGGTTATAGATTAGATCTGAGGATAAAACATTGCATTTCAGAAATTATGATTCTGCAATAGTTTGTCTCCATTGCAATATCTGTGGCAGTAGTTACACTCTAGGTGTTTTCATTATCTTCCTATATGTAGTATCAGGAGATATCCAAGCCAACAGCTGAATTTTTGCTTGTTTAGACTGCTAATCAGTTTTTTATCCACAGAATTAGGTTTTACTTGTTGCCAAGAATATTAGGTGCAGACATCTTAACCGCATATACCACATATGCTACACATAAATCTTGATAAATATTGCTTTTAGATAATAGAAAATGCTGAGTAAACTAAATTGATAAGAGCTATAAAATACAGGAGCTTGCTGGATTTTTGTGGCTTTCAGGAACCTTTTTTTAATTCATCTAACTACTACAGACTTATACAGCTTACTTAAAATGAAAATAACTACCGAAATTTTTTAGAAATCTAAATAAACTTTGCATTATTTGAACAATAAAAAATCATGGCAGTTTTTTTAAGAGCTCTCCGAACAGCTTGTTTTAAAAGAAAAATATAACTACCTTATTTTACAGAAATCTAAGATAAACTTTGCATTATGTGAACAATAAAAATTCATGGTAGTTTCTTGTGAATTAGCCTTGCAAATATATAAATTAACATATATTCCCTTATACACATCGAGATGCTTGCTGACTTGCATTAAATTTGAACTTCAATGGTTGAACTTAGAAACCTAACAAAAAATAATTATGTCTACTTAGCATTTTTATTTCAGGATCCTATAATTATATTTATATCCAAATAATTGCAAGTGCCATAAGTTCTTTCTGTGTATGATTCCCCAACACATAAAAACATTCCATTGCATTGCTTGCAATTCATAAAAGCTTAGCTTATTTGTTGCAAAAAATGTTTACATGGTGTATATGCATGTATGCATAGATGTGGCAAGTAATGTATATGCACACACATGGCAAGTATGTGACAACATTGCACACAAAGGCATACCACTTCTCGCAAAATGCAATATAAATACAATATTACCTCCAATGCTGCAGTTGCATCACGAATAGCAGCATTTGGTTTCTTCATCTTGATATATACAGTAGCTGCATGGTGCACATATTGATTGAATATAAAGCAAGACGAAAAAATTGAAGTTCTTATAATTTTCATAAATTTCTTAAAACAATATTGGCGTTTACCTCTAGTGCCATACATAATTGCTGATGTTGGATTCAGTAAAATAGCCTCAGTCAGATGTTCAATTGCTCCATCAAAGTTTCCTGGAATGGACATGATTAAATGATAAGGAACAACAAGGACTGCTTTTCATAAATATAGCTTACTGGCACACCTTCTGAAATTGCTTCCATGGCCTTTCCCTTCGCCACTTGAGCAGCATCACGGTTCTCTTCTGTAACCTCGACAGTTGGATCTCCCATCTGGAGAGAACGACGCAAGACTTAGCAATATACAAAAGGCATATAACCTTAATACTCCTATATGCGTACAGAATAACCTTTTGGGGAGGCTCATTGTCTGGTTCAACTGTTTCCCCTTCAAGCTCAATGTCAGACTCAATAATTTCATCATCCGGTTCCTCTTCAGGCGGAGCAGCCTTTCCTTCAAAATCATCTTCATCCACATCTTCATCACTTTCATCAATCATTTCGCTCTTCTACAATTAGCCCATACAATCAAGTTAAACAGCACTGCCGGTAGGATGTACATATTTCCAAAGAAAAAAGAAAAATAAAAGCCAGAAAAGATTTGTTTCTTTTCATAGTTTGCACCAGTATTCCGTATGATCAGAAGGATACAAAAAGAAGACAAAAGATAATAGTGCAAGTAGGGGAAATAAAATATTAACTGTATATATACACTAGACTTCAATTAACTGTATATATACACTAGACTTCAAAATACATAACAGTTCTTCCCACTGCCTAATACAATGGGGAGACAGGTTTATACCTTCCAAATAAAAACCAATTTCGGTCATTAGAAAACAAACAAAAAGCTAATCTAAGAGCTTCCGGTGACTTATTAAACAATACACTGTCGAAACAAAGAAAAGATAACTATAAACATCTTATTGAGCATTAGATAGTCGCACTAAACAAGTAAACAGTAAGCATCTATTGATGCATTCATAATCAACACAAATATAAAGCCAGCATTAACAAATATATTATACTGAACCATTCTAACGAGGCAAGTGAGAAATGCTCTAAAATTTTACGTTAGTAGTTAAATACACTAGTTTCACTGTCCCTGATATATCCCAACTTGTCGGACAACAATATCATTTTTCAAGCATCTAACATCACGATATAATGGTATACATAGTGTAAATTGTCAGGTACGGCTCGGCAGCATGATATTTAAGTGCTATAACAGTTCATTTATTTGCTTTTTATTCCATTTATTTATCAATAAGATATAATGAAGAATATGTTGCCCATCAATTTGTTAGTTTGTTCGTGCACATTAACAATTAAATGGGCTATAACAAGCAAGCAATTTACACCGAGAGAAAAAATCACTAAATGGGCTTTTCTAAAAACAGAAAAATCTAACACCTTATTCGCTATCGCATTAAAGCACAGAAATTAACACAAAATTTCATCCAAAAAACCCAAAAACTTACCCCTTCGCGACTTTTCGGTGATTGAGCCTTGCCATAAGCAGAGGGAGGCAATTTAGCCCCCAAACTGTAACAAAAACAACAAGATCAAATAAAAAAACTAAACAAACCCCCAAAAAATCCAAAAAAATAGGGAAAAAATAGGGCTTTTACCTCTCGAGATAATCTCTGAAGAAAGCGAGGGAAGGATCGCAGAGGAGAGCGGGACTGTTGCGGCACTGCTCTATGAACAGCTTCAATTCGTTTAATTTTGTTGCTTCCATCGATTTTGATCGAAGAAAAGGGAAAAAAGACTTGAGCTTTGATGCTCCCTGCGTTCACTTTTGGGTTTATTTGGGGGGGTTTTGACGCCTGTTGAACTTCTTCTAGTAGTTTCTGAGGGTTTGGATAGCGGGTACGGGTGATGCGGGTGCACTGCTAACCGCGGGTGCAAACATGTGGATCCGATACGGTTTGGATACAGACTTGCATATCACGTTCATACCCGATATGGTTCATGAATCGGGTATCTTCTCCGAATGTTAGTCACTCCTCAAAAACTTACAGTTTCTCATTTTGCATGCAGATATAAAATGTACTCTCTTTTTCCGTGCCTTGATTGATCTAAGGGTGTTTCTACATAGACCCGAAAATGGGACAGATAGAGGGGGACGTGTGAGGTGTCCCCCTCTGATTGCATAATAAGCTGGCAAAAATGCATAATGAGACGTTTTTCTTGATCCACAGTCCACACTATATCTATAAATAAATTCTCATTTTGTTTTGTTTCCTACAAAAAATTACATCTTCATTATATAAATATGCACCCGGAACATACCTCACAAAATATGTAAATGAGGCCTACATAATATTTCAAATGGAAACGCATAGCTGTGTTTAGTGCATCTCAAAACCTAGATTTTTGGATCCTTGAATCACCAGAAATTAATTTAAAACCCATGTAACCGCGTTTATTTGAACGGCATAGGTATTTGATATCTGCATTTGTATCAAACTTCTCTCAATATCAAGTATTTGTACTTTTATTTGTACATAAATCTACTGACGGAATAATGATTGTAAGCAAACACAGCGCGACAGAAAAATGGAAAATACTTTCGTCTTTTTGAACATAAATAATTATTTTGATCGTCCTAACTAAATTGCAATTCTCCGCATGCGTATCCGAAACAATCTTTAATTTTTTTTATTTTTCGCATCATCCGAAACTTCTCATAGCATGTTTAATATATATACCACATAATATATATCAACTTTAACATATATACCACATAATATCAACCACAAGTTCTCATGATGCGTAGTTACGTACAAAATATCATTCACTTTGAGAAAATGCACTTTGAGAAGAGTGAAAAATAGCATGAGTGAAAATGCACATCAAAAAAATCAGCGGGGAGCTGATTATAAAAAATAAAAAAGATTTTGAGGTTTGCAAAAATGAAGATTGAATGCAAACAAAAATAAACTACTTTGAGATACTCTGATAAAAATATAATCTGACGGACTCCCGAGAGCCTAACTTGGAGAACTCATATAAAAACATGCAATTAATTCCAGTAAGGGGCTGCTTGTTTTCGCACAAAATTTATGGAAAAAGCCTTGGTTCCACCACCATTTCCAGAAATCCATGTGAGCTTATACTATTTTCCACTCATTTCTACAAAGTTTTCTTATTTTAGTTTGTTTTCCACTTTGAAACCGTAAATGCATTGTTTCGTTTACAATTTTGTAATAAAAAAGGTAAATAAACTTGCATTTTGTAGAAAAAAACTTAATTTCACCTCATGAAAATAAATCTTTTAAATCCAAACGGTTAACCATCTCCTCTGAATTCTTAGGATACGTCCTGTGACATCCTACCTAATAATTGGACTACTCCCTGATTCTATTTGTTAGGTATGGATGGTATGGGGCATAGCCTAAGGATGTTGTAAGCATAACTTTGAAATTTCCAAGGAAAGAAGACGCACTTCCACCGGAAAGGCAAAAGTCCCCTCCCGTACGCCTTCTATGAACATGAACTCCTTTTCCAATAGAAAGACTACTAGCCTTTACACCCTCAAATAAATACTACTTCAAGAATTGCCACATACATTTTCACGGAGCGTGTCGCTAAGAGTAACCCTCCAAAATGTTCATTTTTTCCCTTCCACCTGCAATGAAATTTGATTTTTGATACTCAAGGTTATCACCCCGACTATTGACACACAACAAAAACATGATGACAATAGAGGTGTAAAGCAAAATTCGAATTACTCGCGAACTTAAAGAAACACGCTTATCAAATGTCAGGTCCACAATTAAACCATGAAAAAAAACATGTAAACCGGTTTGTGACAGACTCCCAACATAATCACAAGTTCATACAATGAAAAGGAGGGGCTAACAATTCAATTATCTCATCTGGACGATGCCAGCGCTGACGAGCTTTTGAATCTTGTGCAACACTTGCGGATTCTTCAGGTGATCCTGAGCAGCCTTTGGGTTCTCCTGGAAATCGACCAGCACCTGATACACCAGGAGGCAAAATTTGGCATCATTCCAACATCTTAGCGATGTGTTTAGAAATAGGTATAGCTTTTCTTTTGAGGAACTATAATACACACCTGTCGCATTATTGGGTCGGACAAAATATTCTGAATTTCAGGATCCTGCATTGCCTTGGCCTATGGAACACAAGCACAGAGGTGAGCAACAATAGCCAACAAGTTCCCATACAAATAAGATAAAAACGCAGCGGAAGAGGACAAGGGAGATCTCATATTAGGAGGAGGAACAAAGGACAACATGACATCCACACATTTTATTGTTTGTCTTTACAATGCTGCTTCCTTAAATCTTTCATATCTTGGAGTTAGTCCCTCAAATTATTGAAATTATTATTAGGTGGAACAATTCTGTGAAGTTACTCCCAAATCAGTCCCTAGATCATCGGAATTACTATATCTCCCCCACATCTCATAAGTTATTCCAAATTAATCCCTTCACCTGTTGAAGGGGCTAATTTCAAAATAATAATAATAATAATAATTAAGGGCTGGGGAACCTAATAACAATCTAAATTAGAGGGACTAGTTTCGAAATAACAAAAGAGTTGGGGATCTAATAGCAATTTCAATGATTTTACCAACTAATTCAAATTTTGAAAGAGTTAAAAGGATAAATATTGAAAAAAAAAAACATTGATGTTTGCACTAACATGTACTTCAATTGTCCTGAAATACTAACTCTTTGCACTACCGTCGATTGTGCTAATTTAAAATTAAGGGGACGAATATCACGTCCTTAATCCTCCCTATATGGTTTTCTACAGAGGGCCCTCTATATATTTTTTTCCGCAAACAAAGTATATCATTAATTGCTTAATTACCTGTCTCTCCTTCAGCTCCTCAGGGCTGAGATCACCTCTGTTTGTCCTGTTGATCTGTTCAACACACCTGAAAGAAGCCAGCAGCAATTCATTTTCAGTACACACAAGGAATAAAATCAAAATAAAATGAGTTAAGTCACAGCACAAGGGTTATACCTTCGAACACCATCAAGAAGTTCCTGATTGTTCGGATCAAGTTTCAGACCAGCCTGATATGTTTCCAGTGCTTTGTCATATTCCTTCATGAAGAATTGGACAGCACCTTTCCTTGTGTAACCCTTGGTGAAAGTTGGATCCAACTCAATGCATTTCTCAGCATCCTTCAGTCCCTCCGGTAGAGCCCCCAATTTGGTGTAGCATGCAGCTCTGTTACTGTAGACCTAGATAAACCAGAAAATGACAAGAATGTTGGCGTCAAATACAACATCCCTGAGTTCTTCATAGAGTAAAAATTGCTTATCACAGATGACTATCAAAGAACAATAAGAAAAATTATGAAGCCTTGCCCTTGGATCTTGTGGGTTCCTCTTCAGTGCTTCAGTGTAGTGTTTCACTGCTTCAGGGTACTTCTGCTGCTTGAAGAACTCATTGCCTGCAAGAGAAGTAAGACGAATTACTTAGGTTTACTGATTCAAAGGAGTAGACTGTAAACTCGTTATGCATTTCCTATCAAGATTTTACACAGCAAAACCACAGCTACAACATTTGTAGCCAATGGGCGCAGTGTCATCTTTCTTGACTCTAGGAAAAATGGACAAGATCACTGTGAAACCCAGTAAATAACTAACAGTCAGGGATAAAGGATAAGCCAATTCATGATTACACAACCGGACAATGGAGCCTACTAAAAAGTTAGCTCGTGGGGTTATCCATCCTTTCATGAGTAGGAGTTTTTAAGATGTGCAATGAAGTAGCAGCATGCTGATAATTCTCATCAACTAAAAAGAGTCCAGACTCAAAAGCATCATAAAAGCCAAAGAATATGAAATGTGAAACTCACTTTAACCTTGACAATGTTAGGTAAGATCAAAACTTAGGCAGCCCAAATAAAAACATGATAATAATCCAGCCAATGCACCTTTAATTGTTTCTTTCATGTGTGCTTTTTTATGACAAGTATTTCCAACTTAAAAAAAATCAAGTGGAACAAGACGTGTTGAATTCCCTTGTGTTATGAGATAAAATATAAAATAAAGGGAAAGAAATATGGCGTAAAGGGCAGAGAAATAGAACCAAAAATTGAGTCAATGAAGTGGGAGAGCTGCGAATAGGATAGTGGAGGCATAACACCGTGTCTTCCTTCCTACTTACTGATCTTATTTTCAGTGAGATATAAACAGTACAGTTTTAAGTCTTTATCAGTTATTTGTTTATCGCATGGCCAGAAAACAGAACTTAATTGTTGCGTTAAAGTAGGTTGACTACGTATTGTCCTTTTCTAATCAAGCTGTTGTTAACATTGACACTGTTGCCATAGATTTAATCAATGTATTTGTGATTGTCGATGTTTCTGTGAAAGGAAAATTACTGTCATAACAAAGCTTATCCTTCTATGTACTCAATGTCAGGCTATTGCTGTGCATCAGACTATTGTTGTCTATCAGACCTTTTGTGAGACTGTTTATTTTAAAAAAAATCATAGAATCTTACAGATTCTTATTAACTACTTACCTCTTCAGTTCATGATAAATTAATTATTTTTTAAAAAATTTAATTTTTAAAAATTCTACTTGCTATACATCACTTTTCAGCTTACTCCATGGTGTTTCGATTTCTCAAACCTTGGTCACAAGTAAAAATAATATATATGTAAGAACATAAAATGAGAAAAATAGCAAGAGATCATTTTCTGATCAAGGGTACCTTTCTCACGCTCTTCATCAGCTAGTTTAGGGTCAAAATATTCTTGTTGTTCTAGTTCTTTCTTTGCCCTCTCTGCTTCATTAAGCTTTTTCAATGTCTCAGGGTTGCGGTGTTCAGTTAGAGCTTTCTGGTAAGTCTCAATAGCAGGTTCGTAATCCTTCGAACATTTGGCAAGCTTCACCAGCGCGTTTCCTTTTCTAGTCAGTGCCCTTGCAATCATCTTGAAGTCGGAACGGAGCTCTCTACCTCTCTCAACAGCTTTGTCACAGTCCTTTATACACTCTTCATACTGAATTCAAAACAATAGGTCATAAGTCAGACATGATGGTAGAAAATAGTTCAAAGTTCACATGGACAAACACTCTCAATGGTCTGCGACATGAAAGCAAGTCCTGTCAGTAACTTTGGTAACAATAGAACTTTCTCGTGTAGACAAATGAAAATATTTCAGACAGCACAGAAGTCCTGTCAGTAACTTTCTTATGGTCCTTTACACAATCTTTACACTAAGCTCATAGTAAGACAGACTTTTAGTAATTAGGATTCTGATTACCTATAAAATCAAATGGAGAAAGATGGAGCCTACACCATTCTCACAATCATATTTACACCCTCATTTCCAAAATAGCATATACTTCTTCACACTTTATGAATGCAAAACAAGTAATATGCTCAAAAAACACAGATGAAGCAAGATCAATCACACATTTCTATAAGCTGACAGAGTACTGCATCAAGTACGTAAGGAAAAAACAAAAACCAGTTAGGAACAACACATACTTACAATAATAAACATCTGCATTTTGATTCAAAGTTAAGCGACTCATCGATAACTTGTCTGATAAAGCCACTCTTTTATGTGGAATAAGCAAGACAACAACAAGTAAGCATAACATTTTTTTCCCTACCTAAATCCATCGCCCTTGCAACTTCTCCCTAGTCCTAGTCCTGTACTAAAGCAAGCTAGTTATTCTAGCTTTTTAAGCAGACAGAGCTCATTTTTCCTAAACTCAAAGACCACTTGGTTTCCAATAATATCAAAGAGTCAAGATTGGCTCCAACACAACTTCTTTATGTACTAAAACTATCGGAGCTTCCATTATAGCTTAGCACTTTAGAAGCTACCGTGCAACTTGCATTACTAAGCACTTCCAATAGATTAGTAGGAAAGAGAAAAATATAGAAATAGGGCTTTTAGCTATGATTTCCAATAATATCAAAGAGTCAAGATCCATAAGATCTGCTCCAACATAACTTCTATATATACTAAAACTATCAGAGCTTCCATTGTGACTTATCACTGTAGAACCTACTGTACAACTTCCAATACTAAGCACTTCCAATAGCTTAGTACGAAAGAGAAAAATACAGAAATAGGGTTTTTTGCTACCCAAGTTGCACTATATAACTCCCACACCCGTCCAACGCCAGCCCAAGGCCCTAAATGTCCCTATCAACGTTAATAAAACAATCGGTTTTTATATATACCCTTAAATTATGTGTATTCGCAAAATTAACTCTATCATCAATTTCTGAAGAAAAAAATACCCTCAAAATTAGCAAATCATCGACTTTGTTGGATTCATTGAGTAAATATTTAACTATTTTCGCATTGCATTCACAATTTGACTTATCAAAATTGATGATTTTTTGATTAGTTTTTTATTCCAGATATGATAACTTGAAGTTAGTTTTGCAAACACCGATGTTTGGGGGTAGTTCAGCAAATATGCATAATTGAAGGTGTATGTAGATACCAAAACATATAACAATATAATAATATAATAAAGAAAAATATCAAGGGCTATTTGTCTGTAGACTCAAAGTTCTACCCACATTTATTTTTAAACCCACTCACTTCCAAAATCACTCTTAAAACTCAAAATACTCCACCAAATTACTATTAAACCCATTTGTATTTTGTCGATCTAGTATACAGTGTAAGTTGCTATATTCTAATGTAATTTGCTATAAAATGGCTCCGTACACACTGCATATTCAAACTAAATGCTTAAACCTTTGTTTTTTCACTTTTTCATACTGATATCAAGGCATCACAAACCGTAGATGAGATTTTTGCCTATAAACTTAAAGTTTTATGCCCATTTATTTTTAAATCAACTCACTTCCAAAATTACTCCTAGACCCAAACAGCTCCACCAGATTAATTTTAAAACCATTTTGTATTTCAGTGGTTTGTCAAAGATTAAGTTGTTATAATTTGCTATATTATTATTCTAAGTGGTTAAGTATGCTATTCATCCTTAAACTAAATTCTTACACCATTATTTGTTGGGCTTTTTTCACATTAATGTCGCGTCATCGTGAAATGTACATGGGTTGCTTGCCTATAAATATGAAGTCTTACCAGCATTTATTCGTAAAACTCGTACCCTTCCAAAATCACTCTTAGACCCAACGTACTATACCACATTAATTATTAACTTTGTATTTTAGTAGTTTGATATTAAGTGTAAGTTGTAATTTACCAAGTCAATTGGATCAGCTGGTTACTACTTAATGTTGCGTCATCATGAAATGTAAATGGATTGCTTGCCTATAAATATGAAGTCTTACCAGCATTTATTCGTAAAAACTCGTACCCTTCCAAAATCACTCTTAGACCCAACGTACCATACCACATTAATTATTAACTTTGTATTTTAGTAGTTTGATATTAAGTGTAAGTTGTAATTTACCAAGTCAATTGGATCAGCTGATTACTACTTAATCCAATGTTCCTAAAGTCTAATGCATACATATTCATTCATTATCAGGTGAAAATCCAAACCCTTGGTCCTTTTAAGTCAAGTTATTTTAGAGTGCTAAGATTAACATAAATCATTTTCAGAGAAATATTCGTAATTTGTACTTACAATTTGAGTTCTCTAAGTTTTTGTCCAATGTATAGACATAGTGGCTTGTATGTCACAATTAATTTAGAGTCTTGGACACAACCTTGTCTTCTTACAGTATTAGGGAGTAAAAAAGAGATGGTTCCCCTTAATGCATACAGTAGTCTTTCCCAACTCTAACATGATGAACCTTAAAAGCCAAAAGCTATTAGTTCTCTTAAAAAAAACATGTTGAGATTGCGGACTCAATAAGTAAATTAAAAACTCATGGAATTCCACGCATCTGTAAAATCTAGTGAACTTATAAGAAAAATATATTATATCTATGATGCCAGACATCACTCCCTGTTTTCACATTAACGATTAAGCACAATCCATGTTATGCAACAAAAACATTAGTTGCAAAGCAAAAACGATTAAATACTGATATAAACAGGAAAGGATTCCAACCAAATAATAAACATAAATAAATAAAGCAATGATAAGAAATCACCTTGCCCATCTCCAAATATACCGCAGCCCGGTTCGTAAGGAATGAGATATCCTCATCATCAAGCTCCAAAGCCTTACTGTAATGCTCAATAGCCTTATCAAAATCCTTCTTTTTATAAGCAGCATTACCAGCCTCCTTCTCCTTCTGTGCCTCTGCCTTCCTCTCCTTAACTGCTCTCTCCTCCTCGCTCACCTCCTCCATCGGCTCCGGCTCCGGTTCAGGAGCCTTCTTCTTCTCAGGCTCCGCCTCCTTTTTAGAGGGCGCCGGAAAATCCCTCTCCATCTCTTCGTCCCCGCCTGCTCCGCTCATCTTCACATTAAGCAGAACCCCAAGAACGTTCATCATCCTCTGATCACTCAAATACATGTTGATATTACTCGGATTCTTCTGAATATCCTGAATCATCCTCACAAAGTCCGGCTGCTGAAGATACCCTCTCGTGGTCGGATCCGCCGTCAATTTCGCCCACAGCTCCGGCCCCTGGAAAATCTTCCCAAACGGCGATGCCCCCGCTCCAGCTCCGCCATTGGAAGATCTCATCTTTGCCCTGGCATCAGCAAGTCCAGACTTCAACGCATCGTTGTTCGGATCAATAGCAAGCCCCTTCTCATAAGCCCTAATAGCATCATCGACGTTGTTGAGGCCGAGATGAGCAGCGCCGAGGCGGCTGTAGCCCTTGGCCCAGTTAGGGTTCAGCTCGACGGTCTTCTCGGCATCGGAAAGAGCGTTGGAGAACTGGCCGAGGGAGGCGTAGGCGGCGGATCGATTCGAGTAGAGCACGTGGTTCGATGGCGCGAGGGCGATCGCGTCGGAGAAGTGGCTGATCGCGTCGGAGAAGTTGCCGGCAGAGAACGCGGCATTGCCCTTGGCTTTGGCCTCGTCAGCCATTGAAAATTAAGCGAGATCTGGAAACTAGGGTTTCAGGATTTTGGAGACGGCGATTTTTTTCCCCCGTCGATTTTGGGGATTTTTTTTGGGGAGAGGAGAGAGGGGAGACGAAAAGGGTTTTAAAGTCGTTGAGAGAGAGTTCTAGTAGATTTGCGGGTTTTGCTTTGGGGTCGTGGGTTCTGGAAAGTTCCGGTGGGGGTAGAGGTTTTTGCGGGTCGGGTTGAAAGTGCCTTTTTACCCCTAACCCGATATTGATAGAAAGAAGAATTTTTCAAAATAGACCCATTCCCTTTTTTTTTTTTTTTAAACCGACCCTTTTTTTTTATTTACCAAAACCGACCCGATTTTGTAATTAGCAACTTAATCACCTTCCTAAACAGTCAGGGTTGGCAACCCCGACTATTTAGGACATTAATTTTAGGGTTTAAGGCTTCTAATTAGGGTTTAACACCTTCCTAAATAGTCGGGGTTGGCAACCCCGACTGTTTAGGATAGTGATTAAGCTGCTAATTACAAAATCGTGTCAGTTTTGATAATAAAAAAATTGGTCGGTTTAAATAAAAAAATTTTGAAATGGGTTTGATTTGAAAATTTGTTCTTGATATAAATTCCATTAAACCCTCTAAATTTACACATACATACATACACACACATATATGCATACATACATACATATTGTTATATCCTGCAAATAAGTCAAGTGTTAATTCTCTTTCTAGAGTCAACACGCGTCTCATGACTGTTAACCTTCAGTTCAGCCCCATTCTAAGGCAGGACAACTCAAACAGCATAAGCGTAAACTTTCCCAAACAAGTCCTCAGTCGGGCCGACAACTTGTGATGCAGACAATAAAAGAATTACTTGTCGACGTGCTCACAAATTCGAGACAAGAAGCATCCTCATTCAGCTTACCATTCGAACTCACAACACTCGACCCATCCAAGCCGACAACTAGCAAAGCCGACTATAAAGGCGCTATTTGCCGACCTCCGGTATGGCGAGTCGGAAAATGGTGCATCCTCGAGCCCTTAGCCAATAGTTGATTGTAATCACATTAAATGCATGATCAGTGTTATCATTACTCCAACTTCAAAAGTCTTTATGACTCATCAGGCGTCGTCAACACCACGTCGCCCAGTCATCATCGCATTAAACACCTAGGTGAGTAAATGCTAACAAAGCCGCTTGTTTGGACTCGGCCTAAGTAACCCTTTTGCCTCATTGGATCTGATATAAAAGGGAAGTGATGTCTGCTGCTTAGAGTAAGCAAAGTTAAAAACTCTTTCACATTTAGTCATCTTCACCACTCAGGCTTGGTACTAACTTGACTGTCGAATGAACCACCGGAGATCCTAACTCCGACCTCTTAGTATTCTGCTTGTGTAAGCTTAAGAACAAGTTGTCTAAAAATGTTTGAGAACCCTAACACCCCACATAATCCAAAGATAAACTCTCCATTAGATAAATTGACATCAACACACACATGCTTCTGTGTGTATATATATATGTATATACATATGCATACATATACATATACATGTACATATACATCTATGTATGTGTGTGTGTACATATACACATGTGTAGAGATATACACACACAAACACACATACATATTATACATACATATGTATTATATATACATAACATACATCTGTACGTGTACACACATACACACAAGCACACACGCGCACACACACACACACACACGTGTGTGTGTATACATATACATATATACATATATATATACCCACACATATGTACTACACACACATATACATATGTATATGTATGTGTGTGTGCGCGCGCGTGTGTGTATATATATACCTGCACTTATGTATTATATGTACTACACACACACATGTGTGTGTGTATATGTATACATGTGAATGTAGAAACTAGGTACCGGGTATAATTTTTGTGATTGGTAGTGAGGTGAGAATGTGTCACCTTGCTACTAAGCACAAAAACTTGTGTTTGTTACCAAGTTCCTCCATATTGATTTATATATGAGAAAATTACAGGAACTTGATATCAAGCATAAATTTTGTGCTTGATAATAAAGTGACTTATTTTTATGCACTTTCTAACCCATGTGAATATAGTCCGGAATGAATGGATGAGAATATGTCATCTCATTACCAAGCACTACACGCACATATATTACTAATAATTTCACAAAGCAATACGCCATGTGCAGCGCATGTGTGACATACTAGTGTGTGTATTCATTCTATTATGCACACATAGAAATATTCTCTTGATTATTCTAACATGATGCTTACGAGTTAGTTTTAGAAATTTTAATCCGAAATGTTTATTGAATGTTGCCAAACCTAATTGAATTATAATATTTTTATGTTTATTTTAATTATATTTTAATTCCATTTTTTAATTATAATTCACTCAATAGTAAATTTAACCAGTGTAAATTGCAGTTGAGTGACAATTAACTAAAAAACCTAATAGCTAAACTTAGCATTGAATATTTTGAGTTTATTGGTAAGTTTTTACAATTAACATGTAAAGTCTAAAATGGACTAACAATTAAGTTTTTCCATCATCGCAACATCTCCTCCCCTATTTCTGTCACGCCCCGCTTCCCAAAATACCCGGGAATCGGAACGTGAACAAGCCCGCGACGTATTAGATTGAGAAAAAATATACGCTATCATTTTTTTTTCTTTTCTTCTCAATCCAATACGCTAAGCGTCTGGAAATAAAACAAAGCGAAGTCGCAGGTCCCCGATCACAATCAGCAAGAATATAATGAACAATACAGAATATGAAATAAACATATCATCAAAAGTAGATCGTCCGAGACATAATATTCGGGTCATCATGCCCTTATACAAGACTATCTGAACGAAATACTGAAAAATATAAAATACAATAATCCAGCGGAAAGAAATGCTATAAAAGAAAACTAAGATCAAATAACTAAGCTTCAGCTTCTTCTGCTACACCGTCTTCAAGGCACTCCTGCTGTGAATCCTCTGGCTCCTGCTGAACCTGCTCTTCTCCTAAGTCTGACGTACACCAGAGAAAACAGGTGTACGTCAGGTGCATGACGCACGGCAAGACCCGACCCCACAAAGAAAATAGGAACGGTCGAATGACCAATGCAATAACAGATGCAACAGTAGTAATAATAATAGAAGAGTGACCAAAGCGATAACATAAATAGAAACATGTGATGATAGTAGTAACAATAGAAGTATGCAACTGTAATACTAACAAGCTAGATACAATCCATCACTAGAGTATAACGGTCATAAGAATCCATAATCATCCGCGTAACAAAGACATACCCCTAGATAGAATTAATACTTAAAACTCTACAACTCGAGACGTAGTACGTCGAGCGAAATAATCCAAACAAGGAAACCCTCATGTATATACCATATGTCTCAAATTGTAGATAATTAAATATTAATCCTAATCTAGGTATGGAAATAAATATAACCGGTTCACATCTCACGAGAACCCATAAACATTCAAACAACAAAGTCATGTAGCTAACCATCCTATAACAAGTCACTGGTCTACCTCTCACATATAGTCAAAACTCATATTCACGAATAACCGGTTGTTCACAAATCATCCACACGTAACGGTTCACTGCCCCCCCCCCCCAGACTCACCCCAGTGCTACACAGGAATTTCACTGGTGCGAGCCTGGAAATAATCAACTATCAATATCACCTCAGACCCACCCCAACGCTACACAAGAATATCGTTGGTGCGAGCCTGAAATAATCAACAATCACATCACCTCAGACCCACCCCAACGCTACACAGGAATTTCGTTGGTGCGAGCCTGGAAATAATCAACAATACCACATGTAGGCGTATAAAATTACCTATAGGTCCCTTAACATAGCTCGACACGATGATTCGACAAATCAACGGACGTTCGAGCGACGAGGCGACGAGACACGCAAGCAACGGAATACGTTCGCATATGGAACCAATCCAACGGTTCGAAAAGTCAACAAGTCATCCAACAACAAAGCGGATTCGAACTCAAACACCAAGGCGGATTTACTGCCAAATCAAGACCACACAACCGAATCAAAGTCCAGATCAGCAACGAAACAAATCACGGACAAAACAACCGAACGACGGACGAAACGGACAACACCCGGGGGGACTCGGTCGAAACTGAGCTACCCCAAGGTGGCTCGGCCCAAGCCGAGCCACCCTGAGGTGGCTCGGCCAAAGCCGAGCCACCCTGAGGTGGCTCGGCTAAGGCCGAGCCACCCATGGGTGGCTCGGCCCAGAACTGTGCATGGGCACAGTTCTGGGTGCCTATAAATAGGCCTTCAGATTCATCATTTGAGAGGACTTTTGGTTGAACTTCTGAAGAGCCGAAACTCTGCCGGATTATGACCTCACCTTGGAGTTTTGAAGGCTTGAAGACTTGGACACTCGGATTCAGTTCTTGGCGAGCACCCGCACCAAACAAGGCAGGAGTTCGAAGGAATCTAATCCTCAGATCTACGTCGTTGTACTCCGGATCAAAGCTTGGTTCTTTGATCCCGAGATTCGAGCGGTCGTTTCTTGGTGAAACGATCCCTCCCGGCTATTATCTCCTTGGTGAGATAATACCCATAATACGTTGTAGATCTGCTTGGATCCAGATCTCGCGGTGGTCAACGGTAAATAACCCCGGCGCAGGCAAACAACCCACAAAGCGAGCGACCGCAAAACAGGAGCTCGTGATCTGTTCGACAAATAAGGAAAGTTGTAATTTTTTCTTTATTTTCTTTGATTTTTGTTGTAACCGGCTCTTATAAAAAGACCGGATCTTTGTAACGTAAAAAGTTGTTATTTAAGAGTGTAACGGAATCAGCAATGAAGAAAGATTTGATTTTTCCCGTGAACACCACATATCACAACTCCTCGGACCCACCCCGGTGACTACACAAACTTCACTAGCGCGAGCCCGGAATATACATCAACAATCACATATCATAACTCCTCGGACCCACCCCGGTGACTACACAAACTTCACCAGCGCGAGTCCGGAACACAACCACCATCACAAATCTCATCTCCTCAGACCCACCCCGGTGACTACACAAACTTTACCGGCGCGAGCCTGGAATATACATCAGCAATCACAACCGTTCACATGGACCAAGACTCTCACCCTAATTCTCGTAATTCCAGGTCAACTACACACGAGATTCTAGATCCTAACTGTATAATACAGGTCACTATAGTCATAAACTCCTAATAATTCTTAATCACAACAATAAACAATCAATACAACTAATCATGTGTGATAATATTATAGCATATCAGATAATCAAAAAGAATTATAAATCATAAACAGCATCTACATAATTCAGAAAATAATCTTTTTCTAAATTAATTCATTTAAATTATTTCGCCTAACAATTAATCTAAACTAAATCATTTTCCAAAATAATTTCTTTTAAATTATTATAATTATCTAAAAATAATTCTTTTTGCCGAACTAAATTCTTATAACTCATTATAATTATTCTAAAAATGCTATTTATCATACTACCATGATATAATTAATATTCTTCAGCAAACATTCCCATGCAGATAAATACGTCACAATTAAACTATGCAAATAATTCATAAAAAATGTAAATAATCAAACTACGAAACAGGGGAGCGGGATCTTGCCTGTGAGACCATGGGGTCTGACGACGAGGCGACGACGCCGATGCAGACGTGGTACGACGGATCTCAAGCGACGTCTGTGGCGGGTCTGGACTGCGTCGGCATATTGTCGAACACGCGGAGTGCGACAAAGGAGAGGCATTGGTGGTTGCGGTTGGTGGTCGGGGAGTTCGCCGGAGTCGAGGAGCGGCACGGCGAGGCTAACGGGGTGCTGGTCGGATCTGAGGGTGGTGACAGCGAGGTGGTGAGATCTCAGGTTGGTGGTGGAGGAGATAGGCGACGTGGCGGCAGTGGTGTGCTGGTTGAGGGCGTGGAGGTTGGCCGGAGGGGACTGAGTTCGTCGGCGGGGCTGCTCGGGGTGTGGGTGGCGGTCAGGGCTCGTGTGCAGGCGGTGCTGGCGGCGAGGGCGGCCACGGGCTGCTGCGGCGGCGAGGGAGAGGGGAGCACGTCGGAGGTGAGCTCGAAGGGGCTATAGGCTGTCTAAAAATCACAATAGATAGCTGATCCCCATCAAACACCGATGATGGACGTTACAATCTGACGACTTCCAGAAGGCTACAATTTGAAGACTTTCACGTAGACAACTGATGAAAGCTCTAATCAAACAGCCTTCACAATCAACATCGGGAGTTACAATCTGACGACTCTCACATATCAAAGAGTTAAAGCAAAGATTACAAAATAACGATCTTTGCAACACTTTGACAGAAAGAGACTACAAATCGACGGTTTCTTCAAATCAAGCTGCGGAAGTCCTCCCCACACACCAGCATCAAGACGCACCACGTTCATAGCCACGAACGCAGCTCAACCGCTGCCTCAACGCAGCTCCAACCGCTGCCCAACGCAGCTCCAACCACTGTCCAACGCAGCTCTATACCGCTGCCAAACACAGCTTCACTCGCTGCCGGACGCAGCTTCCAACGCTGCAAACGCAGCTTCCAAATTGCTGCAAACGCAGCTCAGACGCAGCTGCCATCCGCTACCAAACGCAGCTGTCAAGCTGCCAGACGCAGCTTCCAACCAGACGCTGCGTCCGAACCTCCAGACGTTGTGTTTAATTGTAGAATTCATGTCAGAACACAGATTTTGCGTTTGACTCGTTCAAACACGAGCTGAACGGTTTCAAAACCGTTTCCCACGATCTGAGGGGATCACAACTCCACTCAGGAGTGATTTAAGGGGGCGGTTACATCCCATTAGCCCCACTTAGGAGCGAATTAAGGAGGTGGTTACACCCCTTAATCCTCTATAAATAACTAAGAAATCAGCTTAGTTAAAGGCTGGCATTTTTCGGATCTGAGACTTGGCAGCAAATCTGGCTTTGGGATCCTTCTCTTTAACAGCAAAGAAGAGATCCTTGGCTTGTCTAACCAATTACGGTTAAGATCAAATAAACTCATTCAGAGTTCTAAAACTTGCCACGCAAGTTCTCCATAACGTCAAATCGTGAGGAGAAGATCACGTTCTAGTGAATCAAGACGTCGGATCGTCAACGAGAAGCAAACTCGACGCGAGCATTCGAGGGAGGCATCTCATCGCCACCGTGAAGAACCCAGATTTAAACAAAGGGGAGAATCAAATTCATTCTCCTCTCTTTTGTAATCGAAATCCAATTGTAATCGATTTTGAGAGAGTACAAATCAATTTTTCTTTCACTGTCTTGATATTGCAAATTTTCCACAAACAAAAGATGGCGACTCTGCTGGGGACTAGTTTCTCTGATGAAGAAGTGGTGGCGCAATCCGACGTTCATCTCACTAGAACAACTGTTGAAACTCTCGTCGTAGAGTTCGATCAAGCCAAGTACGAGGAAGTCCTCTCCTCCGGATCCCTTAGCCCCAAGGCTATGCGCAAGATCTACAAAGTCTCCAAGGACCAAGAATGTTCGAACAGCCCCTCCTCCGAAGGAGTGGGCTCAGCTTCGGCCAAACTCGTCCATCGAGTTGAAGGTGTTGCTGCCAAGGCCTTAAAGCAGGCTAAGAAGAACGCCGCTCGACGAAAGAGGAGATCCCTACGACGAGCACATCTCCGTGAATGCCGATCTTTAAGTCAACACGAGTTTCGTGTTTGTGAGCCTAAACGCGACCTTGTGCCCTGCGTTTCTGTTTCAGAATGCAAGTCTCGTGTTTATGAGCCCAAACATAGGCTCTGTGAGAAGAAGACTGAACGCAGCCCTCAGGGGTGCGTTCCACAAAATGAACGCAACTCTCAAATATGCGTTTCAGAACCAAAATGCAGACTTCGGGACTGCGTTTCGCCAGCAAAACCTGGAGCTCAGACATGCGTTCGGGTGACGAAATCCAATACAGAACCTGGCATATACCTATAGGTTGTCTAAAAATCACAATGGATAGTTAATCCCCCATCAAACACCGATGATGGAAGTTACAATCTGACGACTTCCAGAAGGCTACAATTTGAGGATTTCCACGTAGAAGGTTACAATCTGACGACCTTCACAACAACTAATGAAAGCCCCAATTCAACAGCTTTTACAATCAACATCGGGAGTTACAATCCGACGACTCTCATATTTTCAAGGAGCCAAGACGAAAGTTACAAGGTGACGATCTTTGCGACGCTCTAACAAAAGAGACTACAAATCAACGGTCTCTTCAAACTAAAATGCAGATATCTCTCAAACCGTAAGGAATTTGGCGAAACTGAGAACGCAAACCGAACCCAATGGGGTCGGTTTGGTCGGCTCCGTCTCGTCGAGATAGCCGATTTTCATATATAATTCGTCCAATTCCGACCTACGGTTTGAAAGTTATGACCTGTTCTTCGTAGCAAGTCATGTTCTGAAGTCCGTCTACAAGATCGGACTTCGTCAGAACATTGGACTTAGTCTGAAGCTCGCCAAGCCCACCTAAGGTTCGCCTCTGCATTACAGAATCAAAACGCACAGAGCTACGGCACAACTCTGCGTTTTCAACATCAAAACGCAGAGTTAATCTTTAAAACGGCCAACTGTGCGTTTACAGGCTCAACTGTGCGTGTTCAGCCGATAACTCTGCGTCTCAGAGTTCATCTGTGCGTTCAGCCACTAACTCTACGTCTCAGAGTTCATCTGTGTGTTCAGCCACCAACACTGCGTCTCAGAGTTCATCTGTGCGTTCAGCCACCAACTCTGCGTCTCAGAGTTCATCTGTGCGTTCAGCCACCAACTCTGCGTCTCAGAGTTCATCACGCTGCGCGGCATGTGCGTTCGACCACCAAAATAGGCTTAACTCTGCGTTTTCAGCCTAAAACGCAGAGTTCGGACCCTGAACGCTATTTCTCAGCGTTTGACTCGTTCAAAGCACGAACTGAACAGTTCTAGGAACTGTTTCCCCCCACGATTTGAGGGATTTCCGCCCCACTCAGGAGCGGGATTAAGGGGGGGCAGTTACCACCCGTAACCCCCTATAAATTTCAGAAACTCATTCAGAGTTGGGGATCGGATTTTCTCATCAACAAGGGAGATTCGGTCAAGAGATTGGCTTTTGGGATCTGAAGCTTGGCAGCAAAGAAGAGCCTTCATCCTTCGGTTAGGATTTTGGAGATCGGCAACAGGAGCCTATTCGGCCTTGGCTTATTAACCGAACTTTCGGTTTAAATCAACTCTTTCATAGAGTTTCAAACTCGATCTGAGTTATCAACTCGTCCAGAGTTTTAAAACTTGCTTTGCAAGTTCTTCTAAACTCGGTCAGAGTTTCAAATTTGCCCTGTAAGTTCTTCTAAACTCGGTCAGAGTTTTAAGACTTGCCACGCAAGTTCTCCACAGCGTCAAATCGTGAGGAGAAGACCACGTTCCAGTGAATCAAGACGTTCGGATCGTCAACGGAGAGCAAACTTGACGCGATCAATCGAGGGAGGCACTCCATCGCCACCGTGAAGAACCCAGAATTAAACAAAGGGGAGAGTCAAATTCATTCTCCTCTCTTTTGTAACCGGGATCCAAATTGTAATTGATTTTGAGAGAATACAAGTCAAATTTTCTTTCATTGTCTTTTTACTGCAAATTTTCCAACAAACAATACCGTGGAGCTTCGGGGGGCGG
>BQKN01001102.1:233626-256664 GCA_022839385.1 Asparagus kiusianus
TTTTTGTTAGTACCATCTTAGCACGTACAACTGATACGTTATATCTGCAAGTTTGTATGTCCTTATCTAATGGTTGCATTTCCATACCATCTTGGAGCATTTCCCCCCCTAACTGTGTTCTTTCTTTTAATTTTGCATATATCTTGCACAATGCTTTAGGCCTTGCCTTCTGTAATGTTCCTTTAATTAAATTTACTTGTAGTGTGTTTCGTTTCTCTCTAGACCTTTGATCATGCATTTGTTCACAAAAATAGAAAACCTTTCGAATAAAAGAATCAGAATTGCTTCGTCTTGTGACTTTCTTGTGAGTTTTTTGTTGAGCTTGCTTGCATGCAAATAATGCAGGTAGGCACTCGAAAATTTTTGCTCAGTGTGGCCTTCACCACTTGGAATAATAGTTCGCTCTTGATGAAATCAGGCACTGCAAATCGGAGTCCTTTACTTCGAAAGTTTGTTGTCAAGCTATCTCAACGTATTGGGCTTACTTGTTTGCCTCATCGTTCTCCGTCATGGCGCTACCTGGTATCCCAATTTCTTAATCATTTTGTTACTCAATTCTTCGTAGTTATTATACTTATGTTCCTTTGTTGGTTCTTGGTTTGTCATTAAG
Organism: Asparagus kiusianus; assembly: GCA_022839385.1. Classification (NCBI taxonomy): domain Eukaryota; kingdom Viridiplantae; phylum Streptophyta; class Magnoliopsida; order Asparagales; family Asparagaceae; genus Asparagus; species Asparagus kiusianus. The sequence goes on from BQKN01001102.1 coordinate 234,237, forward strand.
CTCTTTGACTTTGTTGTATTCTTCTCTGTGTCATGATCACTAAGTTTCTATTAATCCTCACTCCATCTTTTCTCCGTATATAATCCATTTCTACCCTCATCATGATGCTTCTAACATGTTAAATGAGGCAAACCTGTTTATGTAATGCATGTTAGGAACATCTAGTGAACCTTTACTTTGCGTTCCAACTTGTTGGGGGTTAGCCCATGCTTCTACTTTATCTTCTAATGCTTAAAAGAACCATCCTATGTAAACGATTTGCTACTTTATAGGTGGTGCAAGTAGGCTGTAGATGTTGAAGCTAGATTGTGAGGTAGAAAATTCCAAGGGAAAAGCCCCAAATTTGAGTGTCTGTTTATAGTTAGTTGTTTGTTCTTAAATGAGAGCAAAATGGGCAGTTCATACAGAATGACTTCTTGAGTTGCACACAAAAATGGGTTAGTTGGAGATAAAATAAACCACTTTTATAATTCTTGATTACTAATAAATTATCATTATCTACTAACTAATATTTAGGTCATGATTTAGCTTAATTCGGGATCATAGTTAATTTAGCTATCTTTATTTTTTTTAGGATTTCAGCATTTTGAAAAAGTTATTTAGAGATGTTTTGAGTCTGTATAAGCTTAGCAACTAACGCTATGTTTTAGCTAGAGTTATGTGGAACAGGATAACAGATGATTTGCTGCTATATTTTATTTTTCTAGGATTTTTGCAACTTTTAAATGATGCTTATTGTTTTTTATTTAGGGTCACTTTTGTATTTATTCCGACCCCATATATTCTTTAATGTTATCGTCAAGTAAGGCAATATATAATTTTCTGCCATATTTTATTTATGTACATGAGAAATTTGTGATCCTTGGTGTAAGCCACAACCCTAACCTATTCTCGATCTATTTCTTCTACTTTCTCTCTGGCCAAACATCTTTTCCCAATCCTAATCCTCAATCTCATCTTTTAAACACTAATTCCTCAATCTTACAATCTTTCTAGCTCCATTATTTATAGCAGTCAAAGAAGTTAGAAGTCTCATAGAGACTGATCAGAATAAAAGGTGAAAACTGCAATTTAGTTGAATACTTGAATATATACAGCAGAAACTAAGCTAATATATGTTATAACTTAATGTTCTAAATTTCATGAGACATTTAAATATACACAAATAGCATCCATCAACATTTGTTCGAGTAAATGAATTGTCAACCCAACATTCACAATCTTTAGCCTGACATTCAACATAATTCTACTAAAATTGGAATGTGACCTGTTGATGCAACGTTTCCTTCTCTTATTCAAATTCCGTGAGTTATCTAATATGAATTCACATAGGAACTAACAGCAGTATTTTCAATATTATAGGCAGGGAACCAGTAATTCTTTCTCACTTCTTTTTTAGACTTGACAAATTTGAGGTTTCTGCCTTATTGCATGATCTAAACTGTATAATTGAACGTGTTCAGTTTACCCACGCTCTGATTAGTCTTCAAATGACCCTTCTTTCTCATAGTTGTGTTAGCTTAGAATATATGACCGATGGATAGAGAGGTGCCATTAGATTGATGGCTGATGTAAAGTTCAATTCTTTCCTGGAGCTTTCTTTTCCTTAAATGACACTGGATAGCTGCCCCATTTTGACGAAGAGACTTACATGATGATCAAAATGATGAAGACAATGTGATGAATATGATGCATAATATGGAGAATTCATGGGAAATTGGTGTCCTCTGCTTTCCAAGATGCTAGTCATCCTTTTCAATTCAATTTTATTAGTTCAGACAAGATTACCATCTTTCATTTAGTTAAGGTAACAAAAAAAATGTATCTAGGTTCTTGTGTTTTTTCTAAAAGAAAAATTTCAATGTACGTATGGGCATTCCTTAAATGTCCAGTAATGGTTGGGTGACCCGTGACAATACCTACTGATGATTGTAAACCCAAAGGTATCAGTTTCCTTTGTTGGATTACTTTAGTTTGGCTCATGTCCCAAACATGCAGATTTTGATATGTTGAGATTTGAGGAGCATTGGCACTAGATTATACTAATATGTCTTTTCTTCACTCACAAAATTTTTGGAGATTGGACGAGGAATATTATTCTGTTGCATGAGCTACTGAGCTTCAACTGCATAAAATACGTGCTAGGATTTCTTAGCCACAAACTGGCATTCTGGGTTTTGTGGAAACTGAGGAGTTTCCTTTTTCTTCATCTTTTCCACGAGATGAATGTGCGACCAAATAGGTCTGTCAAATTGTTGGCATGTTGTAAAATTTATTAAATCCATGGTAGCCTTCTCTGTCAGATATGTTCTCTGTTGTGACACCATTTTGATGGCTAGGACAGGTGGTGATTATTATTACAAGGTGAAGTAATCGCTATTACTTAACTTAAATTATGTAAGGAATTTCATATAATCATTTAATAGTGTTTTCGTAAATGTAGATTAGTTATTGTTCTGTGTACGAGGTTATCATTTTAAATCATGTTGGCTGCAAAGTTTAGCTTTCTATTAAGGTTATTGAAAGAGGAATATGAATGTACAACACAGTCTAACGAGACATGTAGGATGGACATTTCTAAATGTCCATCCTACATATCTGTCCCCCCCCCCCCCCCCCCCCCAAGATATGTAGGATGGACATTTAGAAAAGTTTCTCTAGATTAAATTATCAAATATCAATGCTTTCGAAGACTTAGTAGTGAAAGAGGGGGTGGGTGGGATTTGGTATTGACAAATACCTATTTCATGTGGCTTATTTTCTTTCTTTAAATTCACATTTCATTTATACAGACAATTATGCGAATGCCAATGATTTTTTCAGCCTTTTCCCTATTTTATATCTCTATTCCTTGGACTGGATCCTCGATCTTCTCTCTGTTATTCTTTATGGGGGCTGTGATAACATGTTATGATGAGCTTGCTTCATGCAGGGGCACACTAAATCACTAGGGGTACATATTTTGAAGAATACTGGTGAACAAAGTCATTCCAGTGTGCATGGTATACAAGATGCAGAGTGCATAGAAGAAGAGGACATGGACATCCCAGAAATTGTGGAGGAAATCATTGAGTTGTTATTATCAGGTTTGAGAGATTCGGTACGTAGTCAATGGGAAAGTTTTAACATCATCTTCCATTAGAAAGTAAAACTAATAATCCTCCTTTCCTTATCACCAAGCAGTTTAATTTAAATTCATGCCTGATTGAGCTGATTCTCTATTGCCTTCTTTCCATTTACTATCAGATGCTTTCTTCTTCTCACTTGCTAAACATGAAGCTTTTTCTTCAATTCATCCAAAATCTGCATAGTGCAGCCATCTTGGCTTTACTTAGCTAATGATGAAAGATACATACTTTTCTTTTTCTCTTCTTTCTGTTAGTGTTGACTGTATGAGCCTATGATTTAAATATTTTCATGAAATCTAAGGCATGTTATCATCTGCTTATTTCATTAACGCCTCGTTTGGTACACGGGAAAGGAGTCAAGTGAGAATGGAATGAATGTAGGAATGGAAAGGAATTGATGTGGGAGTGGAATGTTCATTTTCATTCTCATGTTTGGGAGCGATTAGAGAATTAAGTGGGAATATCCTTAAGAAGGGTATATCTGGAATTTATTTTATTATTTTTATTCTCACTTATGTGAGAATATCAATTCCTTGGTAACTCATTGGGAATAGCAATTCCCACATTAAGTGGGAATTGATGAGAAGTGGTAATGACATTTCTAGCATAAAAAAACACATAATGTTTGGTTAGCATGAATGAGAGGTTGGAATTACATTCCATTCCCACTTTTTCCCGCGTACCAAACGAGGCGTAATAGTATAGATCCTTTATTACTTGTAACTAGTTGTTTATAGTTCCCTTGAAGAAAAATATAAACTGAAATGTCCAAAACTCTCTTTCTGTGATATGGGTTTGTTGTTATGAGGTGGCGGCCCATTTCGATAAATGAGCTGCCAAGAGATAAAGGACGATGAGACCCCCCCATCTCATGTGACTATTAGGGTGGGCCTTACTAGCTCATTTAGCAAAATGTGCTGCCATCTATACATTATTTCCTATAATTGTGCACGCGGGCATGTCTATCTACGTTCATGCATACATGCGTATGTATGTACGTACATAAGGAGAGACTGCTTATTGGTACTTAGTGTATGTTTTACCAACTTCAGTTGATCTAATAATATTTTCAAATAATAAAAAAATATTTCTAATGTATGTCAAAACAGCTTATAATAGAAGAGTATATGATTTCATTAATAAAGACCAATAGTCGAAACAGCTTTTAGTGTTTTTCCTACCATTTTTCTACTAAGGCCTAGTGCTTGGGTTTGTGCCATCCATTCGTGTCTATACATTGGGCCTCCAGAAATATATGGCATCGTGTTTGCATTAGTATATGATCACCAGGCCTCGCTTACCAGCGTCTCATATTCACATCGTTGTGGGTACTCTGCTTGAGCTATATCACCATGCTCTATTCATGACATGAACTGGGCCGTGCATTGCCGGGCAGGGGTGAATCAAAGAATGTCATGAATATTAAATGACCCTTACATTTACTACCCAGAGTCTTGTTCAAGGCACCCATACACTAATAAAGTTTGTCTTGTCCCAACACAGTTTTCAAGCAAGTGTCTAGTGTGTCATTGATTCCAATTATTCCATTTACAATTGTGAGCGGTAATCCTCTGTTCTCAGACAGTTTCCTATCTATTTAACATTTAAATGCGTAATTCACAAGTAGTGCTATAAGAATGTATATTTTAAATATTCTCAAAACAAGTTCCGCAGTTTAGAATTGTCGAAGTTATGAACATTTACCATAATAAGCTTTGGAAAAATAATGCCATATTTACAGCTACTGTTAGTTAAAGGCGTTTATTATTACTAAAATCACACATGATTATGATTATCAATGGAATATTCAACATTAATAATTCCCTTAATAGTGTCTTCAGCATATTTACTTGACTATAGAATTTTTGTGTAAGTAATTTTACTTACCACTGCAAGCCTTCTTGTGCCAAGCCCCACTTTGGTCCATGCAATTTGCTTGGCCAGGAATTTAGTGTTGATTTAGAGGGCTGGCAGCGGATTGACAGCCCTCCATCAAGTTATCAGATTTCTACAAACCTTGTACTGTATATGGGTCATATTTGATATTTTATTGGGAAGATGCTTAGATGATGACGGTGATAATGATTTGTCACCTAGTCATTTTTTTAATTCCTGGCTATGCTCTTTTCTTGTGCAACGATGCATGCGTCACGAATGTAAACATCTAGCTATTATATGGTGCAGGACACAGTAGTGCGATGGTCTGCTGCAAAAGGTATTGGTCGCATGACAGCATGCCTAACATCTTCCCTTTCAGATGAAGTGCTATCGTCTGTGTTGGAACTATTTTCCCCTGGCGAGGTTTGCCACAAACCAATATATCTTGTTTATCCATCTACTATCTTACTGTTTGTAGCACATTCATTGGGAAGAAAATTTCCCCCCTCCAAATTAGTTTCTTGTATTTCATCTTCTTCTCTGCTGGCCAACTTTTATTTAGTTGAAGGATCTATTTTGCTGATCGGTATCATTTTGAAGGGAGATGGCTCATGGCATGGAGGTTGCTTAGCGCTGGCAGAGTTGGCTCGTAGAGGCTTGTTACTTCCTGTTAATTTTCCAAAAGTAGTTCCTGTAATTATAAAGGTCAGTAGTTCACTGATTTGCAATTTCTATATTTTCTTTTCTTTCATTTCCTTTTTGGAATGACGTATTTGATACTGTTCATTGTACATCAAATCTTCTTCCCTACAAACCTTTATCTGGATGTGTGTTGTTTGGAAACTGTACCGGTGCAGTATGAACTTTCAAAATTCTGAATTAACTTCTTGCTGATATTTGTTTTAAGATTCTCCATGAAAGTTTTACTTTAGCAACTTGGTAGTTAGTAATTTTTTGAATTTTATCTGTTAACAATGCTGATTAACTTTATGCACATTTCTTCTGTAAAAAATGAACTGATTAAATTGTGCTGATCCTTTGTTTTATACTAATTATATTTTTCTTGAAACATCCAAGATTGTTGGTGCAACGTTGTTATCGAATTTTGATGTTACTTCTTTTTCCTGATTTTTTTTAAAGTTTTCCTCAAACAGATTTTATTTTTGTAGACTAACATAATTAGATGCAACGACACCTAAAGAAATTTTATTAGTTTATCCAATTTCTGAAGGATTATTTCTTTGTCATTAGATGTAAATTTTGGGTTTTATATTAGGCATTACATTATGATGTACGAAGGGGTCCTCATAGCATAGGATCACATGTTCGTGATGCTGCCGCATATGTATGCTGGGCATTTGGTCGGGCTTACTCTATCTCAGATATGAAAGGCATTTTGGAAGAGTTGGCACCACATCTCCTTACAGTTGCTTGTTATGACCGTGAGGTGATATGCTTTTCCTTTCCTATATTAGTCTATTCCGGCCTCCTATCATACCTTTTTTCTCTGTGTTCTTTACAACATCATATGTAATTTCAGTCTGGTGACAGGTAAATTGTCGAAGAGCAGCATCTGCTGCTTTTCAAGAAAATGTTGGAAGGCAAGGGACTTTCCCACATGGCATTGACATCGTGAATGCAGCAGATTATTTTTCTCTCTCATCACGCGCAAATTCTTACTGTAATGTTGCTGTTTTCATCGCTCAGTCTAAAGAATATCTCTATCCATTTGTGGAAGAATTGCTATGCTGCAAGATATCACACTGGGTAATAAACTTATTTCTCTTTTTCTCTTTTTCATGAGTCAAAAGTGTTACCTCAGTAATCAAGAAAAAGAATATCTAATAACTGCATGAACGTTCACTTGTAGGATAAAAGCTTAAGGGAACTGGCTGGAAAGGCTCTTTCTGCTCTTGCAAAATATGATCTTGATTATTTTGCAGGATATGTGCTTGATAAGTTGGTTAGCTGCACTCTGTCATTAGATCTGTGCATGCGCCATGGTGCAACACTGGCTGCTGGAGAACTTGTTTTAACCTTGCATCAATGTGGCTTTAATTTTTCTACTGGTTAGTACTTAATCCACTAAGATTTAAAATTAATTCCTTTTCCTTGTATGTGCTATGAAATATGGTTAGTCAGACTCATTGGTCTTCCAATCTGTATGCATCGAAATATTGATTCTTTTACTATGATCTAACACCCAGTGGCTTGTATGTGGTTACAACGCTGACCTGTTAAGTTCTGTGTTTATTGCTTGAAAAAAAGCTGTCTCTTAATTGTGCATCAGTGTTGTCTGGTACTTATAGGATACCAATGGATATGGAGGAGATGCTCCTTGACATCCTTGTAAATGGTTAAATTGTTGTGTAAATTGTATCACGAACAATCAGCTTTCCTTCAAGCTAGGAACTTATTTTGGCAGTTGGAAATACAGGATTTTCAAATCATCTATCCTATGCTTTACAAAAGCTTAAGCATTGATATCATGCGAATCAAACCAGCAGAAATAACGTAAATCTTAAGTAATATATGTCATCTCGATATATTATGTAGCTGAAATATAAAAGACACAGCGTTATTCACAATATAACTCCTAAAGGTGATTATGCACAATATAATGTCTAATGGTGATCTCGTCCTCCTGAAAATTCCAGTATGATTGGAAACAGACCTAGTCAAAATAGGTGGCGAAATCTAGCTGGACAAAACAGAAAGCATTCTAGTTTCTGAATTTGAAAACTGCATTTCTGTGCATCTCATGCAGTTATTCTTACTAGTTCTAGACTATCTGATAAATTTTTTATTCTGGTGAGTAAATGAGAAGAAACTTTCTGGGCATCCAAAGGGTGGTTTATAGAGGAATGGTACATATTGAAAGAAGAATTGTGATTTATGGGAGGATAAGTTGGGGAAGAATGCAAGGAAGACGGGAATCTGAAAATTTGTAACCAAGAGGAGATTATCTGGAGCTAAGAGTCCAACAACATGATTTAAAGAAGACGAGCATGATCTCTGAATGTTGCCAAAGTAGAAAAATGTGTATCCTGGAACTTGGGGTGAAGTTATGATTTAAATGTGTATCCTGGAACTTGGGGTGAAGTTATGATTTACTAATGAACCATCTCAGAATGTAATTGACCCCACCATCAATTGCCTCCCTCCGGTTAAAGTCTCTGACCTTCAAAAACCAGGGCTCACACCCAAGATTTATAATACAGTATCAAATCATGATATTTTGCATAAACACCTCATACTTTTACTGCATAAAAGATAGTCTTTTCAATTCATAGACTTACAAGTTTCCTTGTGGCATAAATGTCTCCTAATCTTTGTGCACGGTATAATATTTATCTTTTGTTTTCACAGAGAAGCAAACATCTTTATCAGGTGTTGTTCCTGCAATTGAAAAAGCACGTCTTTATCGGGGAAAGGGAGGAGAGATCATGCGCGCAGCTGTTTCCAGATTCATTGAATGTCTCTCTCTTTCTGAAGTGTCCTTATCCGAGAAAAATAAGAAGAGTTTACTTGACACTCTAAATGACAATCTCAAGCATCCTAATGCCCAAATCCAGGTAAGCCTCGTTGTCATGTGAAGTCTTTAATGCACTAGCCATGGATGAATAGTTACTAAAAGAAAATTTGAGACTTTTAATTTTATGATTTAAAATATCCCATACGTTTTCGATCTATTTCTATTTTCGTATTGCTTTTCTTCTCCGAGGGTTTCCTGCACCTTGGTCTGTAAATGTTAAATTTTACAGTATCTCTGGGTGATTGACTATTTTTGTTATATGCAGAGCGCTGCTGTGGAGGCACTAAAGCACTTTGCTCGAGTATATCTTGTTTCAAGGGATAAAGTTACTAATGATATAGCTCTAAAATACTTGGAGTTTCTAGATGATCCAAATGTAGCTGCAAGAAGAGGTGGAGCATTGGCTCTTGGTAATTTACCTTACGACTTTTTGTGTGGAAGATGGATGACTGTTATTAAAAAGCTCTGTAGTTCTTGTCTTGTTGAGGTAATTTTGAATTTTAAGACTCTGTTCTGTTAGCATTTAGCCCCTATATCTTCTTGATAAGGCTAATGTAGTTTCTTTTGAAGGGCAAGCCTGAAGACCCAGATGCTGAAGCACGTGTTAATGCTGTTAGAGGGCTGGTTTTAGTATGTGAAACATTAAGTGGGGCTTCAAATTGTCGACATCATGAAGATGAAATTTCTCTCTATCTGTTGATTAAGAATGAAGTGATGCAGACTTTGTTTAAATCTCTTGATGACTATTCAGTAGATAATAGAGGTGATGTTGGCTCTTGGGTCCGTGAAGCTGCCATGGATGGGCTTGAAAGGTGCATTTACATACTTTGCAGGAGAGATTCTGCAGGATCCTTGAAGACTCCCGGTGTTCAGCATCTTGTTGAGATCACTGACAAAAACTCGGTTGCTTCAGATGTGTATCCTCTGGTAGATAAAATTATTGCTACGAGCTTAGTTGGTGGGATTGCAAAACAAGCTGTTGAAAAAATGGATCGACTTAGAGATACAGCTGCTAGGACTCTCCAAAGGATTCTATACAATCAACATCATTCAATCCCATCTATACCTCACAGAGATATACTCCAAGATATTATTCCGTTTGATTCAAATCTGAAATGGGGGGTAAGTTCATTATGGTACATAACTTTTGACTTGTTCTATTTGCTTTCCTGCAAGTGTGCCAGTTCTATTTAATTCAGTAGTTCTCTAAGTTGCATAATTCTGACATACTTTCGTTTGCGCTGTTGAGAATGGAACATAATTATAGCATATTCATCTTCACAAGTTACTTCTGCCTTTCTATCTTGTATCCAGTTTTCTGGTAATTGTGTTTCAATTGGGCTGTGCTTGATTACTAAACATATCTAATATTGGAACTGCAATAGAATACTGGACATATTTTGTTTGTTTATAAGATGAATTGTCATGCATGTGAGCGTAAAGAACTTTATTCATTACAGTATTAGCGTTCGCTGCATCATTCATGTACTTAATAATTTCAAGTCCACTTATTTTGCAGGCAAACTTAATGTTCAAAGTTCTTGATATTTCTCTATATTCTTAAACTTGTTCAGCTTTTTTATATATATCTTACTGTCATGTACTTGTCCAGATTTCATTTCATCCCTTTAACACATCTGTTTGGTACATATGACATCAAGGGCTTCCACGTTTAGCATGTCCCTAGTTTTGTGTAAACCAACACATATTTTGAAAAGGTCCATTCTTTAAAGAAGTCAATCATGGCTGATGGTATCTTGCTTCCGTTCACACAGGATCCTTCAGTGTCTTATCCACGCTTTGTTCAACTGCTTCATTTAAGTTGTTACAGCAGATCTGTACTTTCTGGGCTTGTTATCTCCGTGGGTGGACTGCAAGAGTCCTTGCGTAAGGCATCAACTGCTGCTTTGCTGGAGTACATTCAAAATCCAGAAGGTGACACCGTTGAGAACAGAAATGTCCAAGCTTATAAATTAAGTACTGATCTTATTTGGATCCTCCAAGAATATCAGAAGTGTGACAGAATTATCACTCCCACTTTTAAGGTATCTCAATGTACTTACATCATATGCAAAAAGAATCACTCACTGGGTCCTTATTATCTGTTGCTTGGTAATTAGCTTCGTCACGGCTTGATTATGACAAAATGTAGCTTGATTCATTAAAAACAAGAAATTGCATATATTAAATGGCCTAGAGACCAGGGGCATATTACTTTAATATTCTGTGCTAGAACCTGTCAAGCACTGGCCCTTTTAAATGCCAGTTATGCTTGCATTTATTACAAAGTCGGTTATGGTTAAGTTGTAGTGTTAGAAGATTTTTGTGTTCTAACAAAAAATTTCTGCATATATTACTATACAAGTATATTTACAAAGGGTCTTATACTTTTTAGAACATTTAGATGCCCCTACCTTTTTTCCTACACTGAACCGAGCTCATAATTAATGCCAGCATTGAAATACAGTAGGATCTGTAGAGCTTCGAAAGTTCACTGTATTACCTTAGTTGTGGTTAAAATACTACCCTTCGGATCTTTCCATTACAAAGAACTCTTATCTAGTACTTCTCATGCTTCCTTCTGTGCTACATTAATTGGAAGTGCATGCACATACTTGCTGGTGCAGTTATAATACCCATTAAGATTGGTCTAAAGTTTTTTTTCTATCATAAACACCTTTTCTACTAGCGTGATGCCTAAGCTTGCTTATTTTGGTATAGCACCTAAATGTTCATTTTGTATCTAGATACTTCTTTAGTATTTGTATATATTTTTAATCCGTGAAGGCTATGAAATCAGTTAATTGTCCAGTGCTACATTCTAATTTACATGGTGAACTTCCTCCACTTGATCCTCTTTTTCGCACTCCAACTAGTACATGATGATGCACTAGACCATCAACAGCTTATGTTAGGCTCGTGGAAAACATCGAGAAGTTACATATTGTTTCTGAATCAATGCGGTAGTATGAACCTTGATTGAATTTTGTTTTCTAGTGTGCATGGTTCACTTCTTTTTAGTATCTGCTGGAAAATGTTGCTGCTTACCTGCTATAATAAATTATCTTATGCTGCATAGCTTCTAAGCCTTCTATGACTGTATGGTTCGTATCTTTAAATTATAACTTTCTTATTCTTGCAGACCATCGAGATTCTCTTGAGCAAGCAGGTCTTCCTTAATATGGAGGTTAGTTCACTGTAACATCTTCACCTCTCTTCGTTGATTTTACACAGTGGTTAAATGAGCATATTGTAGTTAATTGTTTCCTTACAAAGCAGGGCCATATGCCGTCCTTTGGTGCTGCACTTTTGAATTCTCTGGCGATTGAGTTGAGGGGTTCAAAGGATTTCACTAAGTTGTGTACCGGCCTTTCAGTTCTTGGATATGTTGCTTCATTTGAGGAACCTATAAATTCTCGAGCAGTATCTCAACTTTTATTTTTCCTTGCTCATCGGTATCCAAAGGTAAGCACCGAACAGGTTACATGTTTGGTGGTAAATTATCTCGACTGTCATTAGGTTGCTTCTAATTTGAGGCTTATAGATTTTGTTTGCTTATTATATAGGTTCATATATTCTTACTAGCACCTAGAACATAAAGAATTCATTCAATCACAAATTAAATGCAAATGATGATGGGTTTCTACGGGTGTTTTTGGATTTACAGCTGCCATGGCCGCCTCTGATATCTGTTTCATCTTTAATTTAACTGACATAGACATGACTCATCTGTCTGGAGGCATAAAATAGAGAGCAAATATTAGCAAGTTCTTTAACTTATCTGTTGAATGTTTAAAACTCAGCAAAGTGAGGGTTTTTAATTATATGGATAGGTCAAAATTTTTTATATATATCATAAACCTGACCCACATGCTATTTTCAATCGTCTAATCTGTACCACTTGATTCATCTATAAGAAGACTCAAATTCACCGAATCTTTTTATGTAGACTCGCCACACCATGTAAAATAGCCTTTACATTTGAATACCCTATCATTGATTTTGAATGAGAAGGGTTAGCTTCAAAATCCTTCTAGCCAGTCAAATCCATTTCATGAAAAAAGTAAAAAAATAAAAATAAATAATAATAAATACAAACATAAGGTATCCTTGTACTTTAGGTTTTGACTCCTTCCAAGTTTCTCTCCCTTGAATTCTCCACTGATACACTTTTAGATTTTCTCAATTCACTATCAACTCCTCATACATCAATCCATTAACTTTTAAGAAGTCAATGAACAAAATCTGTTAAAATTTTGGGTTAATTGCACATGCCCCTTGTAGCGTCACTGTTTTGCACTTAGTACCCATGTAGTTTCATTGTATCAGGTAAGTCCCTGGTTGAATTTTTTTGACTATTTTACCCTTGGTGAAATTTTGTCGGATATTGCCCTGGGTGAGTCAAACAAGTCTAATCCATGGGTTCTATCTGCAAAAGTGAAACTACACGGGTAGTAAATTCAAAACGGTGGAACTACAAGGGGTTTATCTGCAATTAACCCTCAATTTTTTTATCCGAACCCAATTGTTATCATGAACAGCCTCTGCTGGTGCTAATGATTATCAGCTGGTTTTATTTTTCAGATACGAAGAGCTGCAGCCGATCAAGTTTACCTTGTTCTCTTGCAAAATGGAAACTTGGCGTCTGAGGACAAAATCGAGAAGGCCCTTGAAATCCTTTCTGAGACTTGCTGGGAGGGTGCAATAGAGGAATCAAAGCTTGGAAGATCGCATTTGTATGAGACGGTCGGTATAGAGCCAGATACTATGCTCAAGACTAAAGCAACAGCAGTCAGTAATAGTGCGAAGAAGTCTGTAACTGATGATGAAAATGCTTCTTACTCTTCATTAGTTGAATCCAGCGGATTCTAATTTACAACATTGGCCATCAGTTTGTTGTATGTACATTAGTATACATTCATTTAAAATGTATGTTGCATATTTTTCTCCCCCTTCCTTCATCTTTATTTTAGTTATCTGTAAGTTATACCTCTGTCAGAAATATGGAAAGAGTTGTACGCTTTTGAGAGGTTGCAGGTTTTTGATTAAAATGCAGGAGCACGATATCGCAGGCTGATTCTGCGACTACAGAAGGGCATTTTGTGTGGTGTCACTGTGATCTATGAATAACCTTAATTTAGGTAGGGTTTTTTTTCCTATAGTTCTTCATCTATTTACAGGGATTCTTTCTCGTTGGTTGCGTGCGTGAATAAGGTGGGTAAAGATTCTTTTAGAATGCTTCATAGAATGTAGTTCGGATCCCCTTGCGGGGCGTTCTCAGCTATCGACATCTCTTTTTTTATGGGGCCCTGCGTTGGCGCTGGGTTTTGATAGGATCCCTTAGTAATCTAGCCTATACTATTTAGCAAGAGAACTCATTTGAAAATTAAAAAAATAAGATAAAATAAAAATGAAATAAATAAATTAAAGGTCGGCATACATTCTTGTCTACAGTTGGGGTGGGGGGCACGCTTGTGTTGATCTCACGGTGGTGTCTCCGTTGGTAATGGAGTGTTCACGGTTGGGCATGCAGCGGATAGGGCGACAGAGGCAAAGGTGGGCAAACAAGATCAAGCTTGCAAGGACAACCATCACAGTTTCATCTCGTTCGCGTTTGATACGTTTGGTTACCTTGTAGCTGATGCGGTGGAGTTCCTCAGGAGGGTACAATAATTCATGAATAGGAATGTGGCGACAACAGGGTTAGCTGAGTACATGTTTCGTAGATTGGGTTTTGTAATTCAGAAAGGATTAGCTGTGCAGCTTGTTACCCGCTTATCATCATCACATGTGTAATATTTTGTAAATGTTATACAAATATCTGATTTATGTGGAAATAAAATAAAATAAATAAAATGGATCAAAAGCCCTTTGACGAGTTGAAGCCCATGTACATCCAGCCCAAAGTCTTTTGCCTCTCCAGTCCTCTCCTCCGTCCGTCAGCCTTCAGATTTTTAGAGAGAGAGAGAGAGAGAGAGAGAGAGAGAGATTCAATGGGGGAGGAGAGGGTGAAGGAGGAGGCTCTGAGGACGATCGGTCTTTTCCAAACCCTACCTCAATTGGTCGTCTTCGATCTCGACTACACCCTTTGGCCTTTCTACTGGTCAGTTCATTTTCGTCCTTTAATTAGATTCTTTTTTGCCTTTTTGAGTTATTTTTTTCGCTAAATTTAGTTATATTACCTCCTTTATGTTTATGGAATCTTCGAGTTGAAGTATTTTATCGAAATTGATAGGTTGGTTGCATTTGCAAGCTAGTTATCTAAATTGTTGATGAAAATATTTAGTGAATAATGTCTACTTAAAGGTTTCTTTTGGTTGTAACTATTGTGAAGCCAAGTATTTTTTTTTTGCATAGAAGTTAGCTATGAAGTAGCTGAAGTAAAGGAATTCTATTGGTTTGTTTGCATGGAAGTAGATATGAGGTAGCAGAACTAAATGAAGTAGAGGCTACTCCTGCCACTTCTGAGAAAAAAAAAAAAGATTATTTGTTTTTATGGAAAAGCTACTTTTCACACTTCCTAAAATGATGATGCAGCGCCTTTAGGACATTCTACTTGTAATATGCATCAAATTAAGAATAAAAATAATTTTTAATAACGCGGATGTTTCTCACGCTAAATAAAATCTCAAAAGATCTGCCATCTCTCTTCCTAGTGATGTTTCCATTTGCTATCCAAATATAAAAAGTATTTAAAGAGGAAGAAATAATATTTCTACTACTTTGAAAATATGCGAAACAAATAAAAAAGCACTACTTCCTACTTCATACGCTTTGAAGTTACTTCTTTGATACCTCATGCCATCCAAATGGGCCCTAAAAATCTATTTGTTTCTTTGGAAAAACCACTTCAGGTACTTCCTTATTGCTGACGTGGTGCCTACGTGGTATCATAGTTCCTAAATCTTTTACGTCCCTCAAGGCACTTAAGTACCTTAGAAGTACCGGAAATTTGAGTCAATGTAGTAATATGATCAATTTTTATATTACTTGGATAATCTCCATTTCTAGATAAATCCTGAAAGATCATCTTTTTCTATTTGTAATGATATTTATAATTGTTGTCCAAACAAAAACAATGAACGAAGTGGAAGAAATAGTATTTGCACTACTTCCAAAAATTTGTGAACAAACAAAAAAGTATTACTTTTGCTACTTCCTACTTCATAAATTTGGAAGTTGCATCTTTGATTTACTTCTCACTTCTGTTACTTCTGTCAACCAAATGGGTCCTAAATTTTGCAACAATATAATGCCCATAATGTATGCATTCTGTGCGCGCGCACGCGCACACACACACACACACACACACACATACTGCTGTTGTCTGAAAACTATCTCTGATTAGATGTTGTACTCTCTGAATCAACTTTGTCTATAACTTGGTAACTGTTTTTGTTTATAATTCATCAGCCTGCGCCACCCACAATCAAGCTATTGAAGGAATATCTACTCTCTTTTTTAATGTCTCTAGTCACTTTTAATATGTGAATGGAACACAGTCTTTGTTTGTTTCTTTCTTTATGAATGTCATAAATTATGTCTAATTGACATTGAGTTGGAAAAAGTTGTGTGTTCTTAGAGTCATGCCTATAAGTGGAGTCACATCTGACATATTTTTGCTTCTTTCTCTACCAGTGAATGTCGCTCAAAAAGGGAAATGCCATCTTTATATCCTCATGCTAAGGGCATAATACATGCTCTCAAGGACAAAGGAATAGATGTAGCAATCGCTTCAAGATCGCCAACAGCTGATATAGCGACTACATTTCTCAATAAATTGGGTATTCAGTCAATGTTCGTAGCAAAAGTGAGTCCCATTAGGAGCAATATTAATTATAATTCTTTCATCCCAATGCGTGCACTTTTTATATTTCTTATATGATATCATTATGGATCTTTAGCAAATAATGTGTACTTATCGCTAAGCTGAGGTATAATAGTGTACTGTTTATTAAATGTTCTGTGACCAAAATTATCCTGGAACAAATGTCCTAGTAAATGCTTGCCAATTTAGTCTTTACTAATTGGCATTGTAGCTTTGCAAGTTATTATGTTTATTTTCATATCTCTATGTAAGCAGTTCTTCAGTCATGTTTGGTTCACACCTATAAATCTCTGTTTCTTTGAGAATGTATGATTCATGCAATGGCGGAGCACATACATTTGAGGTAGGACACATGCCCTACCTCAAAATTGGAAGATCCGCTAAAAGTCTTAAGCTCCTTACTAGTTACTTGTTTGTAAGTTATTTGTGCCTAACCTTATTTTCATGTGTTTGCTTTGTCTTTGAAAGGGAACATTTGTGAGTTTACTGTCATATTAAAATAATTAGCTATGATCTATGAAATTCATGATATTTAATTTTATTCTTACTTCCAATCCTCACCTTTTGATTCTCATAACATGTTTTTCAATAACTCATAAAAATATTTATATGTTATTTTGCACATATGTTTAATTTTATGTCACTTAAATTTATTTCTTGCTTCATAATTATTACTTCTCTTACCTTGAAGCAATGTCTATTAAGAATTATTCCAAATAATTTCTGATTAAGTGCCTAAGCTAGATGAAAATCCTGGCTTCGCCCCTCGATACATGCTTATATATCCGCGATTTGTGAAGGGGGATTCACTGCTTTTGCATTGATACAGGAAATATTCTCCAGTTTTACCCACAAGACTGAGCATTTTCAGAAAATTCACAGGAGAACTGGTGTACCTTTCAACTCAATGCTCTTTTTTGATGACGAGGATAGGAACATCAAATCGGTAAATTCCTTATGGTTTTTCTGCATCAATTTTTTTTCCCGTCCATTTTATTTTATTTTTGTTTTTTTTCGGTTGGGGTGCAAGGTTTTTTTTGGTTGTTGTTGGGGGTGGGTGGGGGGGGGGGGGGTCTTCGATGAGCTTTCTCTGATATTGTTCTGAAGGTGCAGGTTAGAACCTATGGGAAAACCCTTTGAAAACAAAAGAAATAGTCATCAGATAACCATTTATCTAGCTGGTGATTAGAGAACAAATCTTTAAATACAATTTTCATTCTCATATATTCTTATACATCATGTATTCTGATATGATGGAACTAAAACGAAGCACTAGTTACCGTATGTGCACATGTGTATATCGTGAAACAAAAGTATGAGTACATAGGATTATCAATCAATGATCTGAAGTAGCAAGGTAATATATGAAAGTGGCTAAAGTCAACAATCGTACGTTTGCGTTAATCACATTGAGCACATACTTCCCAAAATATGGAAAATCCTGATCTCTGACTGGGTGGTGATTTTATTTCTTCTATTGACTTATTTCTTCAAGTCCATGAGAAAACAACAGCTAGAAATAGAGGTAAGTTCTCTTTTTCGCCTCTCAAAATCAATCCATCCATTTGTTACTATAAGTTACACAATACCGATTGGTTCATTTTGTTACTTTGAGAATTAATATGTTCTCCATTTATGATTTTATCATTTTAATAGAATTGGAGACATGTTGAAGTTTCCTTCCATTTCAATATGCAATTATTATTATTATTTTCCCAGGTGTCTAAAATGGGAGTGACAAGTATCCTGGTAAGGAAAGGAGTAAGCCTTCAAGCATTTCGATCAGGACTGGAGAATTTTTCACGTAGCAATAACCCGAAAAACAAGAAGATTGAAGACTATTTTGGTGAAAAGTCGAAATAGTTAAATGAATCATTCTAAATCCCCTTAAAAAGTTGGGAATTTTATTAAATATTGCATGTAAAGGCTTGTGTTTCAGCTATGTGGATATGATCTCATGTACCATCTCAAAGAGAATACATTTTAACGTTATTCCAATACTCACGATATATTTTTCGTATCGAATGATACAATTGTTATATCAGACTCTTTTAAGTTTATGTTATCTGATCGACAATCAGCCATCCTAGTGAAAGTTCTAGCAGGCTATTCATTGAGCCCCATATGCTTGCCATGTACATCGATGAGGGTTGTTGAATGTTTACAGGTATGAGAGTTTACATTGCTGCTGAGTTTTCATTGATGGATGGCTCATGCCTTACTTGATATCAGCTCTTTTTAAAAAAAAATTCATGAAGGGTTGTATTCAAACTTATTTCATGAGGCAAGAGATGATCAAGTGATTGTGTGTTTCCCCCCATTTACTTTGTCATTGCCAATGGAAGAGTTCAACACCATCCTGCTTCATCACCTTTAGATAATACTGATATATATTAAGCTTATATTAAAAGTAAAAGATACGTATTTTCAAAAAGAAAACATTGCTCATCACGGGTGACTCGGACGGTTGAGAGGTTTCAATATGACTTCCATAGTAAATATTATTAATATTTTTGGCAGGTATTTTCAAAAAAAAAAAACATTGCCCATCATGGGTGACTCGGATGGTTAAGAGGTTTCAATATGACTTTCATAGTAAATATTATTAATATTTTTGGCAGGAATAGCGTCATAAACAAAAATGAGACGGAATCGGAAAAACTAAGAAAATTCTTATAAAAAAATAAAAAACTAATGAATAATAGTCTAGACCCTCTTTCTGATGTGCTGGAGACCCCATGAATGAAAATGTGATTTGCACTTTAATATTTTGAAGTTTCACCGGGGAATATACTCCAAATTCCCAAAGTTTGTAAGATGTTTTTTTTAATAACACTGTTAGTTTAGTCAATGTCAACTTGGAGTCATTTTGTGGCCGAGAAAGTGAATAAGGAACTAGTTCTTTTAAATTCTGCGAGCGCAAAATCGATCATTTGAAGGAAGAAGGAGAAGAAAATGGGAAAAAAAGAAAGCCGAGAGGAATTTCTTTTTATCTCAGAAATCTATTATAGACCCAATATTCACTATTCATACTACAGTAAATGCTACAGCAACTTACTGCAGCATTGTTCCTTAGCACAAGCAGGAGAATTCAAGATTCATTATTCATGCACAATAGATTACCGTAGCATCATTATTGTAGCACATGTGAGCATGGCCGGCCCTGGGGTAAGCCCACCAAGCCCCGGGGCTGGGGCAACCCAGGGTTGAGGGGGCAACTATCGCGCGCGATTACATCCTTCACCCCTCAAACCGTAATAATTTTCGAAGTGGACTGTGTAAGAGGATTTTTATGCAAAAAATTGTTAGGGGTTCTATTAGTAAAAACTCTTATTAATCCCCAAAGCCCTACCTAACTCCTCATTTATTTCCGTCAGCCTCCTCTCCTCCTTCTCGTCTCCGTTCCGCCGCTCACAAAAAAAGGAGAGAATCTGAATCGACGGAGACACCGTTCTGTTTCGCCGTCTCTGTTCCGTTAGCCTCCAACTCCTCCTTCCCGTCTCTGCTTCCATCCTTCGGACCACCCCACCGACTCCTCCTCCGACAGTCCGATCCAGTCACCCAAAAGACGGAGAGAATCTGAATCGACTTATCGACACCGACGGTCGACCGGTCCATCAAAGAGACACAATCAGGTAATTTTTTTAAATAAATAATTTTAGGGTTTTTTTGGACGGAAATTTGGGGTTTTGATGTTTTGCAATGAAATTAAGATTTCTGATTTTGAATCTTGGCTGAATATTAGTTGTTGAATTAGGGATTATGATGTTTGGGCAGTTTCGTCTAGGTTTTTGTTTTGAAACTGGAAATTAGATTTAATTTAGCTATTTGGGTGGCACAGTTATGCCTTCTGACTAGTTTCTCACGGTCTCCATATATAAGTTTAAAAGAAGCTTATCAAAGTTGAAAGATAGAAAGAGAAAATAATGTTTACTTGTTAAAAAGTTCATCTCCCTTCTAGTCATCTAAAACTCGAAAATCCTAATGGACGATAATCTGATATATTTCTATTTGGTTTTAATTATAATCTCAATTTAACTTTGATTTAATGACATTCATATTATTGGATTGCTATCTAGATTAATTGTTTGATTGTTTTAATAATAATGATATTACTAAGTCTTTGTTCCGGCATCAGTTTAGTTGATTGTTGTAATTTCATATATGTTATCTTCACACTACATGTCACAGGATTGATTGAATGGATTGGCAATGATATCAATTGAAAATGAATACTTCAAGAAACTCGAGTATGATGACTTAATTAAAGAATTCGCTTTAAAAAATTCAAGGAGAAGTGTTTTTCTTTGAATTAAATTTGTAGCACAAATGTAATTTTTTCTTATATGAATATTGATTTTGCAAGAGAATATTATTAGTTTGAGCCCAATATAGAACGCTAAATGATATTATATGTATTCATTTTTATCGTTATTGTTCGTACCAAATTTTTAATATAAAGGGCAACCAAAATTAGATTCGGTTAGGGCAACCCAAACCTCGGGGCCAGCCCTACATGTGAGAACTGTAGCGATTAAAAATATTAGGTAGCATTATCACTGTAGTTCAGGCGGGATACCGCAGCATTTTAAAAAATATTATTGTAGCACTTAAAAAATTATATTTAAATACAGAATTACTGTAGCAGAAATAAAAAAATGAAGACCGTGCTGTGCACAATGTGCACATTAGTATAATAGAAGTCCAAACTTTTCGATGTGGATGAAATTCTGAACGTTGACATAATGGAAGATAGTAAAAAGTGAGTAAATTTAGGAGTCTTTTCCAAAAAAATAAAAATAAATCAACATATCTATATACATTGAGATTTGGTGAAGTTTTAGAATATTAAAATGCAATTAACAAAATAAGGGAAAATATATCAATGGAGAAATTGTTGGATTCATGACATACAACGCAACGGAAAAAGCATATCATGGCTATTAATCAAAATTAATTAAATATTAGAAGAATACCTGAAACGCTTTCCGAATTTATACAATAACCTATCCTGAGATCAATCCGAAATAGCTTCCTCAAGAGAAAAAGCCTCCAATTGAAATCCACCCGTCACTGTAGAGGAGCAATACTGAGAGATATGTTCTCAAAAATCTATTTCTTCATATTATCTTCATAAGATTTTCAATCTCTTCTCATAAGGCTACATATGAACCCTATTTATAGGATTACACTAGTCTTAGAGATTTTAACTTTAAACAATTCATAATTATCTAGAACTCTATCCATAACAATTAAGGATAGAATAGATTTGTTCAAAAACTTTATCCATAACAATTAAGGATAGAAATAGATTTATTCAAAAACTTTATCCATAACAATTAAGGATAGAAATAAAATTGTATTGCATGTATACCTCTTCTAATGACATTAGTGAGACCAATTGGGTCCCATATCGAGAACCAATTATTAAACAAATTAATAATTTTAATTTAACAATCAAATCCCTATCCGGCCAATTGTTCATAAAAGCCCTTCCATAATATGGGATTAATTATTAATAAATAATATCTTACATTTACTCCCTTCCAGTATCATTTATTTTAGGCAACTCTTTTAAGCAGGACAACTCAACTATTTGTTCATGCCTAAATTTGCAATTCCCATGAACATAAATAAAAATCATTTTGAAACATCAAAATATTTTGTTTTTATAAGAAAATATATTTGTAAAAATATTTTCAAAACCACTTGCCGGCAGGAATTTAATAGCTTCATGGGAATGCATAATAAATTAACTCATCATAATGAGCATACTTGATCCTATCTAGACATCCATCATTTTCCTAAATAAAATTTAGCAACTCAATGTTTCAGGTTGTGTAGCGCTTGCTAAACAAGCTTAACAATCACATCAAAGCATACTAAATTATCAAATCGAAAATGGCAATATCATCAAGTCAAACGGACCATGTAACAATTTGAATTCTCTATCTCTTAGGTGACTCATCCTAGAGAATTCAAATACGGTCTAGTGCTACATACATCATAATGCGTGCTTATGACATACACCCGGAGAATCTCCATTCCCGATGGTTGAG
>BQKN01001102.1:261664-283708 GCA_022839385.1 Asparagus kiusianus
TTCAATGCATGTCAATCGTTTACCTTGGACATATTCCCTATCTTCAACCTTGTTTGCGTAACAAGTTGACAGAATTATCAAATGTCATTCTGGTCCAAGGGGAATTCTTTTGTATCTAAGAATCGTTATATGACCGACATAGCAAATTAAAGTTTAACCAGAAAAAATTGTAGTTTATTCAAAGCATCATTAACATGTGTCATTCTACATATTCGCTATGGTTGACCTTACCTTATTAGTCAAATTGATGTGGTGATAAAATACCAATCTAATACCCCCCTCCTCTCGACCCTCCCCACCCCACCAAAAAAAAAAGGACAAAGAAAAAGAAAAAGAAAAGGCTCTAGCTAAGAGACATTCTTTGACATATAGTAAAATAAAGTTTAGCCTTAAATAGTTAAGAATCTTGAGTCTTCACTGGAAGTTTTAATCTACGAGTTTCTTTTCCTTCCCCTACTTTAGCCATAAATAGTTAAGATTCTTGAGTTTTCACTACGAATATTTTAATCTAGAAGTTTCTTTTTCCCCTGAACTTTTAGCAAGTTTTTGAGGAATGATTCTTTTTCTATGTTGTGTGTTTGCCGTCCAAACTGTCTATAAAAAAAGAATAACTTGGGTGTAATAAGTTTGAAGGTAAATCTGTTGCGAGGATTTTAAAATGCTTTTATGATACCTTTGAAGGTGATTAAGTTGAGAATATCTTATTTGTTCTATCACTTTCCTGCTTTTTATTTTGCATATTTACCTTTTTTGTTTATTCATCTCCTATACCCATATTTTTTTTCTCTTTAAAGTGATTTAGAAGTTAGTGTTCTATAGTTCCCTGGCATCCATCCAGATCTATTGCTGCATCCATGACAATTCAGTAGGTTTCTCTTCTCAAAGGAAATAAAAGGAGTTTGTGTTTTCCATATTGTATTAAAATTCTGACTTGAGGCCTACATAGTACATCTGGTTATCATGAAGTTGGTGAATTGATTATAGTTCCTCACTGGATAATTCAACCAAAGTGGCAAGCCACATCTGTTTCTTATCGGGTAGCATAATGGGGCAACACTAAGTTGATACATTATATACTAAAATATCAACGAAGGAAGAGCAGACCTCTCTTTGCAACTCCTTGAACTTCCCTACAAAGGAAAACTATTTCATTGTCTTAAGAGTCTTTAATCTTTCATTCTGCTTCTTAGTTGCTCTTAATGTTTTCAATATTTACCTTTTTTTTTAAACTTAAGCTCTGTAGTTTGGAATAAGGCCTATATGCGCGCTATGTGGTTGTGCCTTTTGGAATTTGTTTCTTGCTTATTGTTTCTTTTATCTGTATGGTATTGTGGAACTGATGAATGGGGTTGTATCAATCTCAAGGTAAATAACTCAGGCTGGAGCTCGCAGATGGCTTGATATTGGAGCATGAATATTCCAAAGATATAGGGTTCCTCTTGTGCCTTCAAGATGGAAACACAGCCTCACGTCCCTTCACAAATTCAAGGTCCTCAAGCAGAGGACTTATTGATAAATGACGGAGGTTCTACTTCTCCTGCAACTCCTTTAGTGGCAGTGAATGAGAAGCCAGGTACGTCTACTCTTCTATCCTCTTGATAATTAGTATATCTCCTGTCCTATTCTTTGGGCCTGTTCGTTTGTTTTCTAAAAACCAAGAAATGGAAATGGAAAATGTGGAAATCTCAAAATAACCCATTTCTTCCATTTCCATCCCTAAAACTCACCCATAACATCCAATAAAATATTATTTTCATCCAACAACTCATCCACATCATCTAATAAAATATTATTTTCATCTAACCACTCATCCACCACATCTAATAAAATATTATTTTCATCTAACCACTCATCCATCACATCTAATAAAATATTATTTTCATCCAAACATCACTCAACTCATCTCTTTTCATCATTTCAAATCACTCACATCATCGAATAAAATAATATAACAATTCACCTCATCTCATTAACATTTCATTTCTTCCATTTCATCCCAAAAAGTTATGAAAACACTTTTCTTAATCTTTCTTCATATCACCCAATAATACAATGACAACTCATCTCATCTCATTTCATTTCTTATTTTTAAGAATGAACCAAACAAAAGAAAACAAGAAAACTACAGGAAATTGTTTTCTTATAATTCATTTCCTTATTTTTTTTGGCCAACCGAACAACATCAAAACTAGTTTTCTTAAAAAATCACTCACATCATCCAATAATAATGTGACAACTCATCTCATCTCATCTCCATTTCTTTGATTTCCTTTTTTTTAGCCAACCGAACAAATCAAAAACCTATTTTTCTTAGAAATAGTTTTCTATTTCTTTGATTTCCCATTTTTTTAAGGCAAACGAACAGGCCCTTTGTGGAAAAATTTCAAACAACTTCATAGTTCTCAATATTAGCTGTGTACTGAAACACTCATGTTATATTATTTTTGACAGCAAAAAAGGTGACACGGCAATGGGCAGCTTGGACACGTCAAGAGGAAGAGAATTTTTTTAATGCATTGCGGCAAGTCGGCAAGGTTATGACACTAAATAAATCATTTAATCTATTAAATAAAGTTGCAAGTTTTACTGATGTTGACAACTTGATATGCCAAATATGTGACAGAATTTTGAGAAGATCACCTTTCGTGTACAAAGTAAAAATAAAAATCAGGTATGTCTTTCTTGGTTGATAATGCTCTTTATTTCACAAGCATAGTAACATTTGAGATACAATTGACCCGACCATTATACAAATTAATGAAATTGATATATCTGAAGTTAACTTGGTACTTCACTGTGGATGTTGGATGCCCCACATTTAACTTAAATTGCAGTTTCTAAGTGCTGTTTAGTTGGCAACAATTGATAGGGAGCAAATGCTGCTTGCAATTTCTTGTTTGCTTTATTATATATTGTATTTGCTGGATCTCCTTTTATTAGCAGTTAAATATAGTAATTACACTTACATGCATGTCATTTATGACTCCAAGAATGATTTAAAAAATAGTTGAGGAGATAAAAACAACTAATTTGATGAGTTTTTAATCATTTTTTACTTGCAAATAGCTGCAAGTATGTTACCTGGGTACTTCTATTATAAATTTGTACCCGTGCCCAACATGTACCGGACGCTAACACATACTGGACACTCCTTGGACACTTCTATGATGTATTATACTCTAATCAGATGCGGACATTCCTTAAATATACTCATATGTTTAGTCAAACATGTACTCAGTTATATAATACATGTTTTAATTTAAAACACTCGTCATACACTTCTTGCAAGTTTATCCTACACTTCATGTTCACTTCCTAAAACGCGTTGGACATGTTCGTTGCAACAGTTCAGACCTATGATTTTTAATGTTTGGGTATCCTGTTGAAAGTGATTTTCCAATTTATAATCTATCTACATAATAAAAAAACATAAAAATGTCATGCGAATTTTAAATCTCATATCATGTGAACAAAAAATATATTGTTGATCTTATGTAAAGTATTAATTTCAATATATGTATATAGCCATGTCCCCATACCCTACTTTTTACAAAATTGTTGTGTTCTGTACTTGCACCCGCACCCGCATCTGCACCCATACCAGTACCTATACCCATGTCCCTGTCTATGCGACTTAGGCTGCAACATTTGCACAGCCAATTTTACTTTATTGCAGCCAACTTTGTAGTAGCAGTTGTGCTACTTTTTTTCTTTCTACATTTCATTGTTCTATTTATAATCTTTACTTATCATTTTCCTCATCAAGTAAGAAATAGAAATCAAATTACGACAAATACTGCTGCACTTCCATTTCCACCGACCATAGTCACATATCTGCTAAAACTGAAAAACAAATTAGAAGTTGAAATATCAAAATCTCTTGGAACCTTTTTGGCTTCCCTGTGATGTCCTTGAATGTGCTTTGGTTTAAATATGTTTGAACGGAAATGCTACTAAGCTAAGAATTCCAAGGACACTATTGCTGCACTTCCATTTCCACCAACCATAGTTACATATCTTTATTTTGCAGGTCCGGCACTATTATTATCGCCTTGTGAGACGTATGAACAAACTACTTGGTCCTGGATTATGTCTTGATGCAAAAAATTCCAAGGACACCATTGCTGCCATGCTTCGATGGTAACATTCATTTACAATCTTTAGCAGTACTGTTGTCTTTATAGCTAGCCATACTATTTAAC
The DNA here is from genome assembly GCA_022839385.1 of Asparagus kiusianus. Taxonomy (NCBI): domain Eukaryota; kingdom Viridiplantae; phylum Streptophyta; class Magnoliopsida; order Asparagales; family Asparagaceae; genus Asparagus; species Asparagus kiusianus. Next base: position 265,867 of record BQKN01001102.1, read on the forward strand.
TTTTATTAACCTAGACATACTATTTAACTTTTAACAGTCACATCATACACAATTATAGAGTGCCAACATGCTGCACCTTTTTTTGTTTAAGAGCTGTTTCTCAGAACTATTCGTGCTATGTGATTAATCTTTTATTCTCGCTCTATAATGCTCTCGTGTTTGAGTGTAAATATACTAGTTAGCTCTAAGATGGACTATATGCAAAGTAATGAGCACAAGTTCGGGGAAAAGTACAGGAGGGGATAATTACATGGATGACAAAGTTTTCATTCAATAAAGAAAAGATATGGTTGCAGTGAATTTAATGAACTGCCACTGGAAGTACCTTATTCTGGACAGTGGGCACTGTATAAAACTCAAAATTTTATTTAAAATGTCTTCACTTGTGTCAGGTTTAACTTTAGCCAATATTTTTGGATTAAAAAAACCTGAAGTCTGATATCTTTGGTGGTTATATGACAGGTGGTCCTTACTTGAAAAACATAGCTGCCCTGCTTCAAAACTGCATCTGAAGCCTCGGAGATTTAAGATATTCCTAGAGTCTTTGGTTAGTGAAGCAATTTTATTTCTTTTCTTTCTGCTCACTGTTTTTCCTCTTTTAATCCTATAATTAATGTTTGAATAAGTTTTGAACATTATTATGTAAATTATAGGAAAACCAACTTCTGAAGGATCGGAACAAAATCAGAAGAAAACGACCTAGCCAGGGAGAAAAGTATCTAAATGTAGTTTCAGCAACTTCACTTCCTAGTAAGGCACTGGAGAATGATGCTCATCCAGTTGTCGACATTCAAAATACTAGTAAAGTGGAATCAAATGGACCCTCTCAGAAACGAAATATGAGTGCAAATATCAACTTCAGCAAAGGAGAACTGCCTCCTGCAAGATCAGTGAGGCAAAAGAGAAGACCAGGTGGTTTACAAATGCTCATATCTACGACACTGAACAAGCTGTGTTACTTTGCAATCTTCAGTTTAAACTTATCAAACACATATCATCAAATTTGCAAGTATATAACTTAGATATGTTTGCCTTTGGATTTGTAGCAGGTCTTGTTGCATCTGCTGCTTATAGAAGATGGGAGAAGGCAGCAATGGCTGGTGTTTCCTTGGTTGCTGATGCCGCTGAGCAGTTGGAACGAGCTACTAATGGTGGAAACTGTTCTGTTGACCAAATTAGATCTGGTATGTTTCTCAGCTGTATTTGATTTGAACCCAATATCTCAAGTAATAGAGCGACCGTTGTCCAGGGCAAAAGAATATTGATTGTGCCGGTAACAATCAAGGCCAGTTGTGTCCTCCAACTCTACTGGGAACATGTTTACATCAAATTAAGGATGCGGTCATGCAGCCAGTGGTTAAACTAAAGCTCCAGTTGTTTCCAATTGATGAAATTACCCGCAAAGCTTTAGAGAAGGTACGATAGAATATAATTTTTGAAATGAATGATTATATGAAATCTGAGTTCCTCAGTAGATATCTAGTTTTCAAACAATTGAGTTATCAATATTTTTGCCTGCTCTTTCTTTTGTCCTCCGTATCTCAACTCTACTGTGGTAGAGATAGCTAATTCTTTTTTTGTTATCATGTAAGTGTATGACTCGTTGTGTTGAAGAGAAGAAAAGCTTGGAATCTCTTTTTCATGTATAATTATTTAAAAAATAGCTTCCAGAAGTTACTAAATTATGGTACTTCTATATTGCGCTATAGGATGCATGCAACCCACACTTGGAACTCACCTTAAGCAGCCGAAAAAGGATTTCATCTGTTCTTGAACATCTCAACCGCAAATGGGGAAGCTCAAGCATAGCATCGGGAGAACTCACACTTCTCCCTTATAGTGCTCAGCAGGAGGATATAAGTTATAGGAAATGGACAGCAAAAGACACTATCTCCAGTGCAGCAGATGTTTATGCTGCTGTGGGCAGCCCAACTATTTTTCGGTTGAGGTATATAAATACTATGCGTAGTATTGCCTTTGCATAAAAATATTGGAGTTATGTAATATCTGAGTTTTATTGCTGATTCTCTAATTGTTTTATTAAGGTATGGCTGGTTCTCCAATACTGAGCCTGTGATGAGAGAAACACCTAACGTTGAGTCACCTGGACTTGCTCAACCACTTGCTCACATTTCTGAACAACCTATGAAGTCCTCTGGAGATCTATCAACTCCATTATCTTCTACTGTTATTGTACATGAGCCGATACCTGAAGAGCCCCCTTCAGATCCTGATGATGAACTTCTGGTCTCATCTGCACTAACGCCTACATCTGAGAACATAAAAAGAACTGGAGATGGCCACTGTAGTGAACAGCAACAGGTCATTTATTTAGGGTGAATTGTGGATAGACCCCCTGTACTTTCACCTAGTGGGATAAACCCCCTGAAGTTCTATTGTTGCGGATGGACTCCCTGAGTTTTGACTTTTTTTTAAAACCCTTATCAGAGGAAGAGAAAAAAGTTTTTTGTTATTTGACAAATAGACCTCCTGCAGGTAAACGAGTCAAAAATAATCACTCAGGGATCTATCTGCAAATATATAACTTCTGGAGTCTATTCGCAATTGGGTGATTTTTTTGGGTGTTTTTTTGTTGTGGGGTGGGGTTGGGGGGTTGTCTATCCTCAATTAAACCTTTTAATTAAGTTCCTTCTTTTGCTAATATATCTGATACTCGATCTTAATGTTCATTGCACCTGTTATATAGGTTTCAGTTGTGGATTGGGTTGATAGCCTTACTAACATTAGCATTGGAGATCTATTATCGGAAGCATCCAGAGCTTCTAAGTCCAGTTGTGGTTATTCTTCCCTTGGGAAAACTTGCCCTTCTCCTCAAGAGAAACCATTTAGCAGTGATGCATTTGATCCTGTACGAACTCAAACAGCCTCTTCATCCATGTGGAATGCTGAAGAAACTTGCGACGAGTTTTCGTTTAGAATGGCACGAGCTTGTATGAGTAGGGATAGTCCATCAAATCCTTCCATTAAGGATCATAAAGAGATTGTTTTTTCTGAATCTCTCTTTAAGAACCATCTCAAGGTTTGTTCAAATTAATTTTGCACCATAATTTGCTAGATGAGAAACTTTCTTAGTTCTGTCATATGATAAAGAAATCTTACTTCGATGATAGGTACCCCCTAAATCTGGAGATCTGGAGGTTGCATCGGAAGCTGAGAAAGATACATCATATAAGGAAGATAAAGATGTCTCTCCGAAGGATATCAATCTCATGGACATTTACTGGGTATTTGATCCTCTTCAAGTTTTCTGTTCCTCTCGAATTAATTAAATACATTCAGGCCACTTGAAGTGTGGTGTATTTATTTGGGTGACCCTGGAGTTCGCATTTCTACATGAATAACTCTGAGATTACTTAGTATATCTACACTTGTAACGCTGTGAAGGAAAAAGTAAACAGACTTTAGGTCCCTGTGTAATTACTTGTCATTAATCTCAAGGTTATCTGTGTAAATATGTAGACTCTAGGGTCATCCGTGTAATTATACATACTTCAGGGAACCTGAATTTTATTACTCCATAATTCTATAAGAGAGTATCTGATTTTATTACTCGAATACTTTGGTATGATGCAGCCGGATTCCTTGGGGCCATTGGAACTGGAGATGCCTTCATCCTCCCGATACCAGGGTCAAGATGTAGTAATTGGAGACAGCAATAGTTTTGGCTTCTTGGGTCGTATGATATCAAACAGTCTAGATGCATTTCAAAATTTCTCGTTATTTGGGCAGGAGAAGAGTGCATCTATACACCTGGATACTAATCTTAGTTGATGAGGGGTGACATCATCCGAAGTTGTACAGATTTTGCTAATGTTGTAGTGTTCTCTGCGAGGGTGACAAAGTGGCAGGTTCGGCAAGTCTGATGCAAACTGTTGATCGTTCTTCTTCTTCTTCTTCCGTAGATGATGCAATCGAAAAATGTTCGGATTTCAGAAGGCAGTTTAGTCCCCTTTTTATTATGACCTCATGTAACTTTGTATGTGCCCTGAACTTGTGGTCTCCTAGTCACCAGCAAATGTCTTCGATAGGGGGGTGGTGGTGGGGGTAAAAAATGTAACTTTGTATGTGTACATCGAGTGTTGTTGGCATAAAACTAAAAGTTGGAAAATTGGGACTTGAGCTCTAAGATAGCTTGTATGTTGCAAAGAAAATTTACCGCTTTGCTGGATGGATGAAATATAGAGACTTTTTATTTTTGGGAAATAAATGGTTTAATTATGCAAGTAAATAAATGGTTTACTTATGCTCACCCATCAAAGTGTATGATATGTCATGAAGATCCACTCTGTTATTATAACCCTGCATGTTTAATTATGTGTACGTATCTTATTATGCCCTAGGAAAAGTAAAGCCTTTTCCTACAAACATATGTAAATGCGTATGTATGTGCAAGCACGCGTGGGGATGGATGTGTCATAGGACACTCACCTCCATGGAAAAACTGATAAGAAGACGTCTTATTTTTTAAATGAGCTATTAAGTAAATAGAACAAATGTAAATGCGTATGTATGTGCAAGCACGTGTGGGGATGGATGTGTCAGAGGACACTCACCTCCATGGAAAAACGGATAAGAAGACGTCTTATTTTTTAAATGAGCTATTACTTGATAGACTAGTGTAAGGTTACACCGCTAGTTGCTAGGTGCGAATCTTTATCGTTTTGATCTCTTGGTAGCTTATTTTGCTAGCGAAGTTGTGGGTGCAGATAGACTCTAGGCTCACAAACTAAACTAGATGAAGATGAATTCAGAAATAGTAAGAATATGAATAAACTTTTGTTTTCAAAAATTTTTTATTCTTTTTCATCTCACCAATAATGCTACCAGAGCCCAGATATTATTTACTTTCTTGTGACAAGAATCTGCACGTATCTTTGCAACAGCCAATGGGAAAATGGAGAGGCAAATATTTGTACACGTCCCGTTCCCTCCAAAATTTGGACGCATTCCCTTCCCAACCAATGGCCAGCAAAACCGCCAAAAGTAATGTTTTTTTTTCCCCAATATCGGTCACTGACATCTTTCATATTTTGGATTAGACTCTCAACAACTAAGTTATTCTGAAGTAGGTCCCAAATCATTGAAGCTGCTGTTAGGCCACTCAATTCTTAAGCTATTTCCCCCTCTAATTGCTGCTTCTATAGTTGATTGGAGGGGCTAATTTTAAAATAGCTTAAGAATTGGGGTACCTAATGGCAATTTCAATGATCGGAAGGACTTGATTCAAAATATAAAGCCTTTAAGGGACTAAAATAAAAAAGCACAAAGTAGATTCAAACTGCTCTGATGGCGGGTCCACCATAATCTACCAAACTCCCCTCCTCCACAAGCGCGGCCTCCTCCTCCTCCACAAAAACCCTAAACACCCTCAAAATAGAAAGGAAAAAAAAACCCTAAATAAAAAGATCTCCTTCGTAGAAACGGAGATCAAAATCGAGATCAAGATCGATCGATGGAGGCGACGACCTCCTGCTTCTGCCGAGCATTTTCGTCGCCTTCATCATCGGCGAGCAAAGCTTCGGTTTCGTCGTACAATGCCACCATCATCATCCCCTCTCACCCTCGTCGGCTCTCTCTTCGCGCCTCGAACACCACCCAAACCCCCCCGAAATCGACCCCCAAACCTCGAAGAAAGAAGAAGGAGGAGCGAAATCAATGCGTTCCATCGGAAGAGGAAGCTTCGATCTCGGTGAAAACCCTGAACCAGAACGGAAACCCCTTGGGTCGGAAGGAATTGGGGAAATGCGTGGTTCGCTGGATTTCTCAAGGAATGAGGGCAATGGCGTCGGATTTCGCCTCGGCCGAGATCCAAGGAGAGTTCTCGGAGCTCAGGCAGAGGCTTGGAGCTAGCACGGCGGCGACGGGAGGGCTGGCGTTTGTGATTCAGGCGCAGCCTTACCTTTATGCTGTGCCCATGGCGAAAGGGCTTGAAGCGCTCTGCTTTAAGGCGTGCACGCATTATCCTACTTTGTTTGATCACTTTCAGAGGGAGTTGAGAGATGTGCTGCAGGGGTATCAAAGGGAAGGTGTTTTTCCTGATTGGCGTGCTACGGAGTCCTGGAAGTTGCTCAAGGAGTTTGCGAATTCTGGTGAGTGATCTTGATTTTATTTGTGATGTTTTTCGAAATTGAGAATTTTACTTTTAGTTTTAACTGTGGGTCTCTTGCTTTCATCTAAAGATTAAATCTTTGATAAAACTACACATTAGAGATAAAGATAACTTGCATATAACCCCCCTCATCTATACATTTTGTAACTCTTATCGTACCCCAACTACTTTAGTAGAACTTAACATCATGGAATTCTCATCTTGAGAAGGATAAATTGCGGCGAACCCCCTTTCCCTTAATGAATTGAGGGACGTTAGATGCTGCTGAACTGTTTAGGGGTGATAACTTGCGCTGGAGGTACAGATGTGGGGGATATCTTACCCTTAGCAGGACTATAGTTAATTACTTAAGTCCATGACAAGCCCTTGCAACTAAGGGAAGCTCAAGCTTTTGACTGATTTTGTGAAGGGAATGAGTGGGTAAAGTATCTTTTTTTTGGGAGAATCATGTCCTTTGTGTGCTTAATGATAACTTAGTTTCATACTATATCTATTCTATGAACGGAGGATCTATATTCCAAAATTTGTTTGAAGCAACCATCTTAAGAGCTGATTAGTATAAGGATTGACTAGGGAGACTTTTTTGATGGGATGTCATGTAGCTGACTGAAGCTTAACAAGCTATGTTGCAACCTTTATGGATTTTTGCAATGTTACAGAAGGCGCTAGGCGGACTTACCGTGTGACTATTTTTTAAATTATTTAATTATAATAATTGATAAAATATGTGTTAAATTTATATAAATTTGTCCAAAAAAAGATAGCAATCTTGCTTGGATCCACAATAAACCACACATACTTAAATACTAAATAGCCAAAATAATAACTAATAAGGTTATAGAGTGTGCTAGGATGCTTAGGCATTGAACCCGACACCTAGATCCTAGGAAGTTTTCTATTTTTATTTTTTAATTGCAATATTTGATAGTAAATGTCAATGTTATAGAAAGTTTAGGTGCCAGACTGGTGTCTAGGTGAATTTTTTTCATCATTTAAGCGGTGGTCGAGGAGGTTTTGTTGAAGGTCGGAGGAGTTAGTGGAGGTGTTCATATTTAGAGGTTAAAGGAGTTTGAAGGAGGTTAGAGAACGTGGAGGCTGCAACACGGAAATCACATTCAAGGCCTAAAGTGTGCAGTCCACATAAGCAGATAATGCTCCCCTAAATACTGTCAAAATCTAGATGGGCAGCCTAGGTACCACCCAGGCGCTAGGCGCTAGTTAGGCGGCCTAGGTACCACCTAGGCGCTAGGCGTACGCCTAGGCGGACTAGGCGGAGGCTTTTTTAAAACAGTGGATTTTTGAATGCCTGACGTGCTTAAGTTGGATTTGTGATCATTCATTTCCTTGAGAATAATAAATAGATATTGTATGGTGGAAATGAGTATTATCCTTGAAATGAATCAAATGTATATTTTTTTGAAGATAATATCGTTAAACAAATTCATGCCTTCCATGTCACGACAACTATGATTCTTGCAAGGTATGACTATCAACTATTATAGGCATTGAGTTGGTATTAACTCCCATTATCATAATATAGAAATCGATGCATGTATCATGAAGATTAATTTTACATTTTATTGTCACCTTACCATCATCCTTGTATAGCATAAGCATAACAATATATTTCTACATCTTGAATGTGTTATCCTTGAAATAATTTAGTTCTTTTGATACTCATTCTGATCATAGTATAAAGTTGCCATTCCAATTTCATGCCATGAGTATGTCAAGCTTTTCAACCATTCCTTCAACTTATTTGCTTATTGACACAAGCGCACATATATTTACTTGCAGCACAGCATCGAGCTGCTGTGAGGAAAGTGAGCCAGGCTAAACCTATCCATGGTGGTTTGGGGATCGATCTCGAGAAAGCCAAAAGAATACAGGAAAAGATAGAAGACTTTGTGAAGCATATGTCAGAACTTCTTCGTATAGAAAGGGATGCAGAGCTGGAATTCACCCAAGAGGAGTTAAATGCTGTCTCTTCTCCAGATGAGGAATCTGATGTGGTGAAACCAGTTGAATACTTGGTCAGCCATGGGCAGGCCCAACAAGAACAGTGCGACACAATTTGCAGCTTAAATGCAATTAGCTCTTCCACTGGTGAGTTGAACGTGCCTTGGAGTTCTGGAGATTACACTATTTTTCAGTACTAGTTCGTTCTAATAGAACTGAATTAGGTTAAATCAGCTTAACTAACTACATATCAGGCCTAATGTTATAGGATTATAGTCTTTTGTTCTAATTCTTTTTGTCATGTTGTTAATGCATTGGAATAATTGACGTCAACTTGGCTATGAAATTGCACACTAGATTGTTGGAAGATCCTATCTTTTAGACAAGAATTTATTTCAATTGTTCTTTCTTTGTTATTTCCTGGCCTCTTCAATGTTATCAGACTCCATGGTGTCACAGATTTTCCATAACCTGCTGTATTTTGTTGCTTCGTCTTGTGTCTCACAAGTAGCTTAGCAAAAAGAACCGGCGGCTTTTTTCCTATCATCATTTAGTTGGATTCTTTAATTAGGTTCAGTAGAAACCAAAGACTTCGTCGTGGTTATTGTACTTGTCTGGCTTTAATTCTCTACGTAAAGAAGTACATCTGGCTAATAGGATGTTAGATTGAATGTGCACTTCATATCTACTATTTAACTGCACGTAAAAGTTATTTTGGCAGTCAGAATAGTTCTTGCATGTTATAAATTTTGCAACTTCCTAGAATCTGAAATGAAGAAAATTCATATGCACAGGTTTAGGAGGCATGCATCTGGTCTTATTTAGGGTTGAAGGGAATCATAGGCTTCCGCCTACTACTCTTTCCCCTGGTGACATGGTTTGTGTACGGGTTTGCAATAAGAGGGGTGCTGGAGCGACTTCTTGCATACAGGGATTTGTTAATAATTTAGGTGAGGATGGATGTAGCATTACTGTTGCTCTAGAATCCCGTCATGGAGATCCTACTTTCTCTAAGCTATTTGGTAAAACTGTGCGCATTGATCGCATACCTGGACTGGCTGATGCATTAACTTATGAGGTACGTTTTTCTAATTACCGTTATTTTTGAATCCATTATGATAAGTGCAGATCCAACTGAAAAACATTGTGTCCCTAGGTGTATTGCTTTTCATCTTGCAAGATATTTTTCTACATGTTGACCATAGACAAGGGCCATGACACAGATATTGTTTTCTAATAGCATATAGCTCAAAGCAGTTTACAAGACATATATGTCTAAGACATTAAAATTTGAGGTCTACTTGTTAAGTTTCACATACACACACACACTCTCCCCACATGCCTATCTCTTGGTAGCTCATTTAGCGAAATGAGCCACCAACTCATACCCATCATTTCTACACACACACTCTCTCTCTCTCCCCACATGCCTATCTCTTGGTAGCTCATTTAGCGAAATGAGCCACCAACTCATACCCATCATTTCTACACTCACACACACTCCTCCATAATTATATGGTTGTAATTACTGAGAACCACCAGTATATCTTAACATGCTAGTTGCACATGATCTTTTTATGTTAGTAATCGTTTTGTGTATGTTCTATTGCAGCGCAATTGTGAAGCACTAATGTTACTCCAGAAGAATGGTTTACAGAAGAAAAATCCATCAATCGCCGTGGTAGCTACTCTATTTGGGGACAAAGAAGATATAAAGTGTCTAGAAAAGAAACAATTAGTTGGATGGGGTCAAGTAGAACTTAATGGTTTGACGGAGAAAGGAAAGTTCGACAGCTCCCAATTAAAAGCTATTGCATTAGGCTTGAATAAAAAGAGACCGCTGTTAGCAATCCAAGGGCCTCCTGGTACTGGCAAGACAAGACTGCTTACTGAATTGATATCCCTTGCTGTTCACCAAGGTGAGCGTGTACTTGTGACGGCTCCTACCAATGCGGCTGTCGATAACATGGTTGAAAGGCTTGCAGATATCGGACTGAACATTGTGCGAGTTGGAAATCCCGCTAGAATATCTCCTTCTGTGGCTTCGAAATCTTTAGGTGAAATCGTGAATGATAAACTTGCAACTTTCAGGAAAGAGTTTGAGAGGAAGAGGTCAGATCTAAGGAAGGACCTAAGACAATGTCTAAAGGATGATTCTCTAGCTGCAGGAATTCGCCAGCTCTTAAAGCAACTTGGAAAGACTTTGAAGAAGAAAGAGAAGGATACTATAATGGAGGTTCTTTCGAGTGCTCGAGTTGTACTTTCCACTAATACTGGAGCTGCTGATCCCCTTGTCCGAAGGTTGGGCGGGTTTGATCTTGTTGTTATAGATGAAGCAGGACAAGCAATTGAACCGTCATGTTGGATTCCAATTTTGCAAGGAAAACGATGTATATTAGCAGGTGATCAGTGCCAGTTAGCTCCTGTGATTTTATCTAGGAAGGCCATGGATGGTGGACTTGGTACATCTCTGCTGGAAAAAGCATCAGCCTTGCATGAAGGCGTGCTAGCCACAAAACTGGCCACTCAATATCGGATGCATGATGCAATTTCCAGCTGGGCATCAAAGGAGATGTATGATGGATTGCTGCAGTCATCCCCAACAGTCTCCTCACATCTTCTTGTGGATTCTCCATTTGCCAAGGTATATTTGCATTTCACTTTTGTCGAACATTACTTGAATTGAGTTCTAAATTTTGATTTTCTCTCCTATTGTTTATTTTTATTGTCTGGAGGTCTACATTCTCCATTTGTTGTTGCTTCCCGGGGAACATATAAACTCAAGCTTCTCAAGCCCAATTACAGGCCTCATATAGAAATTATCATATTACTTGGATTTACCTTTTCTAGCTTGTATTGCTATTTTCTAAATTTTTGCTTTTAGGTTATTTTGTTTAAAAGAACCTGACAGAAGGTAAAGTAATTTTGGAGTGGTTGATAAGACACTTTATGGGTCAGAGACACAAAATCCCCATATTCCCACCAAAAAAAAGGGCCTCGCCTTCTCAGGGGCTTCTATTATTTGGCTTGCTTCCAAGTAATATTTCATATTGGTGTATCTGTATCACCAATAGAAAGAGACGATAGAAGGAAGCATCCTTAAGTATATGTATCATGGGCATAGCCTACGGTTGATAAGTTATGCTTCTTCAGCATCCATAAGTGCATTGGTGAATTTGGAACATGGTGCATCTTTGGTTTGAAATTACAACTTTAAATTATGATTGATCTGTGATCAGTTATATTTCTTTTATTTGGACTACTAACTGTATTTAACAATAGCCTTGATTTCATTTAGGCTACATGGGTTACTCTTTGCCCATTGCTCTTGCTTGATACACGAATGCCGTATGGAAGCTTATATGTTGGATGTGAAGAGCATCTCGATCCAGCAGGCACAGGCTCCTTCTATAATGAGGGTGAAGCTGATATTGTTGTGCAGCATGTATTTAATATCATATATTCTGGTACATATTTCGTCCTCCTACAGATATATCAGTTTCCCTTATGTTTATGTATTCCCTGTGATTTATGCTTTCTTGCCTACAATTCAGCAACCAAAAGAGTTTGTTAACGTCTTTGTCATGAATCAAATGCTTTTAACTATAATCTAACTGCTAGATATAAACTCCATTCCAGCCTAACCTAAATAAGGAAATAAGTCAAACCTTTATGACATGTGAGCTTCCATCTACTCACTTTATGTTGCTTCTGATCATCTCATGCCAGTGATTGCGTTAGCTAATAGCGTACTAAGGACATTTGTCTTTGAAGTTTTCTTACTTCTTGTTTATTTGAAGTCATAATTAAAGATTTGCAAACTCTAGTTTGTAAATCTTTAACATTGCTTTCCTAAATCATAATTTGAATACTTTTATTTTGTTTGGATAGAAAGTGGAGTTATCTCAAACTCTACTCTTTTGTGTTTTTTTTTTCCTTCCACATTTGGAGCTAAATTTAATCCAACCTGAGTTTTCTTAAATTCATTTGACTCCAACTTTAGAAGCTATCTATATTCTATGCTTTTGTCCGTGAGTGATAGCCAATCAGACCTTGGGTTGGTTTATTTGTAGTAAAATGACTAGACTACAAAATATAGTGTATAGTTGCACCTATGCAAACTTTAAGACTTACATAGAAAATGAGCGTGTTTTCGCACCATATACCATTCCAAAAACATTTGGTAATCTGGTGCATCTGCTGGATACTGCAAAACTAGATTCATACTGTCATACAGTAATTGTAACCATAGAAGGCTTTTTTTTACTAGAGTCCTTCAAGTTGTCAATGTCCTATGTATCCAGCTTTGTGTTCTTGAAAGAGTAAATTTCACATCCCCGGGCCTACATTCTCGTCAGCGCAATGTAACCCTTGGGACCCACTGAGTGCAACACGTGGTTTGGCTCAATCCATTGCCAATATTGACTACCCAAGCCAATGTTGCACTTGACTCTCAAGACCCATCATTTAAACTCTCAAACTCTATCAATTTCATGATGTAGGGGTATCACAGTAAATCTCCCTAAAATGCACCTAGTTCGATAGGAAAAGGTCTACATGATCTTAAGAGATATTCCAGAGACAACTTCAGTTTGGTGGTAGAACAAATACATGATTGTGTAATTGGTGCCCTTTTATCCTAATTCTTGTTTGCTATCCTTCAGGGGTCTCTCCAAATGCAATTGCTGTCCAATCTCCCTATATTGCTCAAGTGCAGCTCTTGAGGGAGAGGTTAGATGGTTTTCCAGAAGCTTCGGGTGTTGAAGTGGCTACCATAGACAGTTTCCAAGGGCGGGAGGCTGATGCTGTAATTATATCAATGGTACATTTTCTTAAACAATATAGAAGTTTCTAAAATTTTAGTTTCTGCGTAACAAATATTTTAAAATCTTTCTAGCTTAAACACAGTGCTTTTTCTTTGGTGTTAAGAGTGTGCTTTTTCTTTGGGGCTAAGAGTTATTTAACGAATAATGAAGGGAATTTTTTTCTCAATGGAGTAACATTAAACTTGATTTATTTCTAATGGATTGCGCCTTGATGCCTTTAATCTAGGTACCTAGTAAGCATTCACGTGATTGCATTGAATAAACAAACTTCAATACTTCGTTGTAGTCTATGAAACAGAGCATGAATAATATTGAGAAGTTTATTATTCAGCTGTTTCAAGTGGCTGAAATGATGCAGGAAAATTGTTTAGCTGGATACTCCATTGCACTCATTTATGTCTACTTGTCATATTAATGACCCCCAGTCGATCATCTTGTTCATGAATTATTAGACTTGTAATTTTTCTTTTGCCGAGCTTTATTTTTTTTTTTAATTTTTTTCTTCCCTAAACTCCGTTTTAAAATTTCAATATATTGGAGAATTTCGCTCTTATTTGAGCCTGGTCGGAGGCTCTGTATTTCATAAATTTTCATTAAAACTGTTCGGAGATGTTAGATCTAGATTGATATTTACCATTGTGTTTTTAGAAGTGAATTAAATCCCTCTGTGAGAGCCAGTTATAAGTATTGCCACCTTCAAATTTTGTTTAGAAAAATAATGCTTTCACGGCCTCACTTATCTTCATACTGATGTAAATGGATAATCTTTTGCATTAAGAACTTCACAAACAAATTTTCTAAAAAACTGTTTGTAATCCTTTATCTGTTTCCGATATCATCATTATCCCATAGCAGGCCCCATGGATTTTGATCGATAGGTTATATAACAATACATACCCATGCATTGGCTTACAAAGTTTTGAAGTTCTCTATGTTTCTTTTAGGTTCGTTCAAACACGCTGGGAGCAGTGGGATTCTTGGGTGACAGCAGAAGAATGAATGTGGCCATAACTAGAGCGCGAAAGCACGTCGCAGTAGTATGCGACAGCTCTACCATATGCCACAATACCTTCTTGGCGAGGCTCCTTCGTCACATTCGGCACGTTGGGAGGGTGAAGCATGCCGAGCCTGGATCTTACGGAGGATCAGGACTAAGCACGGATCCTATGCTGCCTTCCATAGGTTGATGATGCTAAAAGACCTCTGAAGTTTCTCTGATTATTGATCTCCTGGGAAGGTTTCGCGTACAAGAAAGACTTTGCTTTTCTGTTCCAACTACAGAGAAAATCATTACACGTCAAATTCGATACTCGTTACAGATTGTTTCGGAGAGCACAATGTATAAATATTCTTCTTCTTCTTTTTTTTTTTGGGTCAATGTATAATCTGTTACTCTCCTTGACAAATACGTTTATTTTTCATCTGTGTAAACAAACGCATTCAATTGATAAAATGAAAACTCTATGTATATACTTATTTGTAAATTTACCGTTAGTTTGAAACTTCCGTTAGCTATGTCGTCTGTTCCCCCTTTTTATACTTTCTTTCTTGCTTTTGTTTTTCTTCCGGATCCTATATATGCTGCCCTCCATAGTTTATTGATGCCACAAATCTTGAAGGTCCGCGTTTAAAGAAAACTTTGGTTTCCTGTTTAATCTACAAACCATTCTTCGCGCTTAATATCGTAAATATTAACTAGTCACTGTCGTAAAACAATTGAACTCGAATGATAAAAAGAAGAGATGAATACGCGTGTACTTTGGCCTTAGTTTGAAATTTTGTTCTGCCATATTGCTTGTTTCTTTTCCCTACTTCTCTTGTTGGATTTTGCTTCAACATTATATGAGGAATATGCTTTATGATTTTGCCACTACAGATCGCAGGCTGCGCCAAGACTTGTGCATGTTTCTAACCCTAAGCATTTATAGGCTTCTCTTGAAAGACTATTTAATGTTGCTTAGAATCACAATCGCAAGTCGATGATCCACTGATGATTCCCATCTATGGTCTTTTTTGGCTTTCTGATTTAAAAATTAAGCAATTGTATTTATCCCTTACGAAATAACAAGTTCATATTCATGCTAGTAAAGCATCTCGCAGGAAAATATAGCAAGTTTTGTATTGATTCTTTCCTTTCTAATTTGGATGTACTTATTTTACCTCTAAAGAGCGCAAGGAATACGATGCACTGCTTCACTAGGAAGCTTCCCTTAGCCCATATATAGGAACCTATACCGCTGAGACATCAAAGAGCAAAGGCTTATTGTCATGGATAAAAGTTGATTCTAAGAGCAAAAGGTTGATTCCCTATGCTGTTAATTGTGTTACTTTAGATTACTCAATTTCTCATTTATATCATTAATCTTTGTAAATGATATATATCTCAATACCAAATTGCTTACAGTAGACACTATGCCCCCGAGATACGGTCATATCCTTTTTGATTCTGGACCGTGTTTCTTTTTACTGATTAATGAGATTAATTTGCAAATAGCATGTGAGACAAATTCAGAATAAAGCTTTAACAGAAAATCAAATAGTTCTCAGAGAATTTAACACATTATCTCAAATAACTAACATGTCCAACAAACAAGAGGAGCAAGGCACCAAGAAATGAGAAAAAAACCCAATGATTGTTAAAGTAAGTCTGCAAGAAGATTGCATGCCACTTATGCCACCTCTTGTTGCAATACTCTTTCAAATTCTTATTTATATTTTCGCTACTACTGGGCGTTCGCATGAACCACACTCCCATGGTGAGGCGATTAAAGAGGGAAGCTACTTAGCCACGGCTTCCTATTGTGCAAGAGATTATCCCTTTCTTCCTGAGCAATACCACGTCTTTGTCTGTCTCGATGATATTATCTATAAAAAAGACAAAATTAGTCACTGCAATGCTTGTACCTTCGTGTAAGAGCTCATAGGCAATGTAATTGAGGATTTCTGCCTCGGTGTTATTGGTGCAGTGTAGATGAGTGAGCTTGAGGACTCCATTTGTGGAGTTAATGTCGTTGTAGCAACCGGATTAGCTTTTCTCGAAGCTCACCCCTGCTTGGAAGAGCTCTATGGTGCGGCGAATGCTCCAGTTGTCATCATGGTAGTAGCCTCCAGAAGAGGTGGAAATCTTCTTTTGAATGTCGAACAACTAGTGGCACATTCCAATAATGGTTTCGTATCTTGCTGCTGGGCCTTCGCCAAAATAATTTATGAACGCAGCAGTATCCTCAACCTGTTGATGATGATTAGTCCTTTATTTGCAGGGGCAGCATCTAGGGTCGTGATCTTGATTGTGCCTTACACCAAGGTACAAGCATCGCAATAATTAACTTTGCCTTCTTTATGGATAATATCATCGATACAGACAAAGACGTGGCACTGCTCAGGAAGAAAGGGGTGATCTCTTGCTCGATAGGAAGCGATTATGAAGTGGCTTCCCTCTTCAATTGCCTCACCAAGGGAGTGTGATTCACGCGAACGCCCAACTATAGCGAAAATGTAAATAAGAACTTGGAAGAGTACTACAACAAGAGGTGACATAGGTAGCGTGCAATCTTCTTGCGGACTTACTCTAACAATCTTTGGGTTTTTATCTCATTTCTTGGTACCTTGCTCCTCTTGTTTCTTATTGTAACCAAGACGGTGTACATGGTCACTGCTTACTATAAGAAAGCTTGATTGCCCTCAACAGCCATACCGACTCTCGAGGCATTTAGGTTTCCTAGCAAGGAAAAAAAAAGTGAGCCAGCATTAGTGCTTCAAGCATGAAAAGAGTAATTTGAAGATATAAAAGCAACAAATAATTGTGGTCAAAGGATCATTAACCGAAAGATTAATTAATTAGATTTTGAATAAATGTGCTAATGAGAAGTTGCAAAATTTTATTGAGTGTTATCTTGTATCCTGTGCCTCATGATTTAGTACATATCCATCTTATTTTCAACTTGGTTTCTCTCTTATGATGCTCGTGATGCGGGGGGAAGATAACAATTCAGAATGTATTTAAACAATTGGGAAAGAAATTTCTTTAAAATATTTAATCTCAATAACCATAAGGGTTAGAAGAAAATTTGATCTTACGCATGAAAATAGCAATATTCAACGGTCTTGCCAAACAAAGCTGAAATTAGGAAGCATAGTGATTACAAAATGCGATAATAAACACGTATACATACATGCATGTTTTAAAACAACTTTGGCTTATAGCAGTATTTTAAAACAACTTTGGCTTGGCTTATAGCAGTACCACCTTGTCTGTCAAAGCCAAAAGAATCGAGTTAAAAAGTTGAACAAAAACCTATTCCGTAAGGTAAATGAAGGCATTTGATCTATGTTGGAGACAGAATGCCTGCAGTGTTGCCGATGTTGTTTTCATCAGTAAACAAAAGCAATCATCCAAGTGCTTCTCTATATCTATGATATGAAGTCCTCCCTCATGTGAAGGCATGTATTTGTATCTTTCATCAAGAAAATAGTAGCATATAACCTCATTATCGTTTATCGCGGTTCATGTGTGGCTGCTCGCTCTTGCCTTTCCTTGTCCAACTGCCAGCGATTGAGAGAAAGATTTCTCCTACTCCTAGTAAATGCAACCGAACTCCTTTGTTTATGGTAGAACAGTAAATAAAAGCAATCATCCAAGAGCATTAAACAAACCAATCAAAAGATTTTAAAAACTTCTGAATTAAATTTAAATTGTCTGCTTTATACTGGTAAAATAATATTCTAGAACGACCTTGTGATACAAAGTCAAACGATCATGATGCATCCACTAAGCAATAACAAGGAAATCAAGATGGTTTTTGATAATCTTCACCATCAGAAATACATATCCCATTGTAAGACTTGTATTTGTATATGACAATTTTGAACCCAAATGTACTTATGAATATCTTGACGATCCTTACTATAAAGTATTTGTCCGATTAGG
>BQKN01001102.1:288708-320878 GCA_022839385.1 Asparagus kiusianus
ATGAGGATGTGACACATCACTACCAAGCACAAAATTTGTGCTTGGTAGTGATGTGTCACATGCCCCTCCACTCATTCAAATATGAGACCATATTCACATGTGTAGTGAATGGATGAGGATGTGACACATCACTACCAAGCACAAAATTTGTGCTTGGTACCAAGCATACTTATTTTTCTTATATATATATATATATATATATATATATGGGTCTATCAGCCTCCTCAAACCTTTTTAAGGATTTAAGAGTTAAAAAAATCAATCAGGAGGTCTGTCCGCAACAAATAGTTAGTTAGAATTGTGCATAAAAACTAATCGGATGGATTCTCTATTATTTCACTCTGTTTGACACAGTGTACTACTTCTGTTTCCATTTTCACATCTTAAGTTTATTTCCTTGTAAAAAAAAAATTTATGAACAACTTCCATAATTAACTCCAGTTATAACCCACCAAACTTCCCTAAATCAGGAATCAGCGTACACAGATTTTAATAGTAAAAAAAGTTTTTCTAAGTATCACGGAAACAAAAGGTTGGGTTCTTGAATCAAGTCCTTAACTAAGATGGGGATGTTAAATCGCTAAATAAATTCTCCCAAAAAACCAGAAAAGATTAAAAAAAATCCAATTACCAGCAAGGGCCCCTCGATCGAAGTTGGAAACTGGAGAGGATAAGAGCTAAAGAAGAGTAAAGCTAAGATAAGCAAACGGATAAGTTGAAAGAAAGGAGAATATAAAGGCCACGAGCCCACGTGTTTAGAAAAGGGCACCCAGTGAGAAAAGGGGTTTTTGCATAAAAATACTCCTCAAATCTTCCATATTTACAGATTTACGTCTTAAATCTTAGTATTTGCAACATTACCATCCGATTCTATCACATTGGGGTTTTATTTACCTCTTCCCCATAACAATGTTGGCTTTTAAGCCGTAAAACGTAAAGGAATTTCAATAATTTCAAATAAGATTGTAATATTTTGTTGTCTAAAAACAAAAACGCTTAAGCATGAGGGATAGAAAAGCTCAATATGAGAGAATTGAAGGCATGAGCAAATATCAAGATTTGGCTGATTAGTATGCAAATATGAAAGATCTGAGAGGTATTATGCAAAAAATCCATGAAAATGGTAGCTAGTTATGCACCAGAATTAAACACACGTCTGCTGTTAAATAACCCAATTCTTAGAAGTTGTATCAAATTTATATCTTCAATCAAATTGGAAGACCTAATGGCAACGTAATTAGACGTACTAATTTCAAAATATCAAATATTTAAGGGTCAAAATAACCCAATTTAGCTTATCAACCCAGCAAATGATATAAGCATCACGCTTTACTTTCTATCCCTTAGGCGTCACATGCGATCATGAATTGATCCTTTATGATGAGAAATAATCATTTCATAATTGACATCTATAACTGAAGGCTACTAGTTGTGGGGGGTGGGGCGGGGGGGGGGGGGGGTATCACCTAAATTATTTTCCGCTTATAATCACTCTTGCTTTTTCTCATTAGTGCACTAATCACTGCATCATCTCTGTTAACCCGGAGAAGCATCATGTACTGCACGCAGTTAATAGAGACCATAAAAGGCACTAACTAATAAAAAGGGAGACATTTAAGAAAATCAAGTAATTCAGCTATCATTTGCTGGTTTCTCATGCTTTCAAGGGGGCAATTCACAAAAAACACCCAAACATTACTGATATGGCCAAATAATGAGAAACCACAAGCTGTACATATACTAGTAGTATGTAACATGTAAGTAGGATATCACACCGAGTACTTTGATTATCCCCCACTGATACATGAATCCAGCAACAATACCAAGATTATCGGTCAACGCTATCCCTCTCGGTCCCCTGATAGGCTTGTACAGCAGCACTGGGGACTATTACCTGCAACATTCATCAAAATCACTTAGCATGAGTTTCTCGACAAACATAGAGCTTTATTGCACAAGAACTAAACACAGAGTACAACAAGCTTGACGTGAGCACGAGGAAAAGCACCTCTTCTGTTTGCTATGGCTTCTGTCCACCTTCTTTGCCTTTGCTTGCTGAACCTATGGTGACCATGTTGCCACAGAGGGAGGAAACTTGAGGTTTTACCGCCTTTATTATGCTGTGGATTCCTTGACCTCATCAAGTTAAAGACATAAAACACTATTGTTTGATTGCTAACAGTCTTCAGGAAATACAACCGCCAAGCTAGTAACATATAGTTCCGCGTAAAGAATAGAGGTGTAGATAGAAGTTTGAGAAGTTTAATGAGTGATAAAAGGCAAATGGTCCATGAGTAATGACCCTAATCTATTTTTCTTTTGAAAGGAGGGATAGATCAATCACCGGGAAAGGGTACTAATTGCTAGTGTGATGTGTCCAATCTCTATATCCTTTAAAAAAGGAAAGAAAAAAAGGAAAGAAAAAAATGTAGTACAAAGTAAAAGTTCAAGATTTTCATGATTCATGCGACTCGACCCAAGGTCTAGGAAATGCCAAGGATGGGCTAGAGAAAATGCCAACTCTCTTCGAGGGTGATATATCATCGCGAGGAAGTTCTGAACTGCCCTTCATATAAGCAATCCCTGTGGCTGCCTGTCTCTCTTTAAAGCGAGCCCATGTAACCAGGTATAGGCCAGAGATGATTAAGAGCCCTCCAAGAATGCTGCCAGCACAAGCTAATGTCAATTAACCGTATAAGGAAAAATTAATATTAGATAAAAACATGAAGCTTTATCTCATATTACAACCTGCTCAAAGATATCCTACAACAGCATAGTTGGAGTTCAAACTTAATTATGTGAAAAAATGTAAGTAATGCAAGAATGTTATACATATGTTAGTGAACCAAACTGCAAAATGAATAAGAAGCATCTTAAAGGCCATACACCAGATTTCTAAGCTTAAACAGGGATAGAGTTAGACAAATGAATATAGGCAAAGCTAGTAAAATACAATATGCTAATTATCAACTTAGTCAAAAGTAGCATGCTCAAGGATAATTCAGTAAGAATAAAATGTTCTGCGAATTTCAGAAAGACCCAGTAAATTCAGAAAATATTGCTGCAATACCTCAAGCCTAAATAGAACGCATATAGAAATTGTTATCGGATGTATGTTGTCTACTTCTATTGGGATACACAAGCAGCTAAAGGACTTAAGTGGTAGAAGCTCTGTAGCTTTCTCTTTGACAAGGGCTCCAGCCTGCATGAATGCACTTAATGTCCTGCTGCTTTATTTTTGGCTGAATTCCAAAACATTATAAGATAATTTGCAACGTACACAAATAAAATGCGAATCTAATGATTTATGGTCAGCTGCATAATTCACGAAGCAGCAAATGGAATTCAATTTGATTTGCCTGAGCTCTGATTTGGTAACTATTCAAGTCTTCCAAAAAGTTAATGAATTCTGTGACTGGGATTTGACAGTACAGCAAGAGATGGTTTTTAACAAAGTAGAGCTACATGATGAAAAATAATGCATCCAAACCCAAAGGTTAGGGATCTAAACTTTCTTGCCTTGTTATTCTACACATGACTGCTAAACTACAGGTCTAAGTTTTGCAACTGCCAACTGTTCCTTTTATTACCCTTGATTAGCAACTAAAAACAATGAACATTTTGATTTGGTCTATGCATTTTAAAATAATATAGGCAAAGGAAGCTGGTGACGGTTTTTGTTTTATAAATTGCATAACCCCGGAATTTAATTGCAAAACCACTGTACTTGTTTGACAAAACATTTCAAGTGTCTAAGGATCAAAAATCACATCCTCTGAAGCCTCCTACCCCTCATTAGCTTGTGGTCAACTAAATAATGGAAGTTCCTTTGTGCTATGGCTCAAGCTAAATGTGATCAGTAGTGTGAGATTATAATAGCATCATATACTAGAAGCATGCAAGATTAACCTTAGAGTGAGTTTGGATAGCTTATTTTAACAGGGGAGGGGAGGGGTTGGAAAGGTTACAAGGGTAACCATCCTAAATTTGTGTTTGTTTACATTTTTTAGCAAGAGTGTGGAAGGATTAGGAGGGTTAAAAAGAAGCAAATTTCTTCACTTTATTAACCCTCCTAAAGTGGACGGATTGGGAGAGGAGCGGTTGGATTTTAAGTGAATTGGTTTCTTCTCTTCCTATTTTCAACTCAAAACAAACACAAATTAGATCAATCACACTCCTCCCTTTACATCCCCTAGTTGTCTACCCAAACATGTATATTATGCATGTATTACTGCCGAGGGTAAGAAGTATTCCTTCAGATAGAAACACTACTAACAATCCAGAAATTCATAAAAATAAAGCAAAGAGAAAGGAAAATAAAGATATCAGGAACTATGTCAAACCTTCCAAGATAAATGGTACTTCCAAGGAAAAGTCTTGACAATAAAGCAGATGCTACAGGCTGCATTGGCATGTATAGAGCCACCAGTGCAGGCCCCAGAATCTTATTTGACCATGTCAATAACCAATAGTTAAGAGCAGATGCAATAAGCCCCTGCAAAATCAAGCAATCCACGGTAAGCATTCTGAAGTAGAGATGCTCCACTACATAATCCAAGATGTATACAATTTTAGGAGCATCATGAAAGTTCTCTTCATTCTACATTTTCTGAAGTTACAGGTGCTCCACTAGATAATCCAGGATCTATTAAAGAATTATGCGCATCATGCAAGTTTTCTTCAGAGTTCATTCTACAAGTGTACTACGTTAGCTAAAACACCCCGTGTGATTTCCTGACTTTTCCTGATTAGTAATAGTTAGTTATTTGATAATTAAACAGAATTATGGAATGGATTTGCTAATGTAAAGCTATTAAAATTAAGGACATGCTTTTTAAGTTTGAGAATTCAAGTTACTGGTTCATAAGTTTAGGATCTAAGAATTGTTGTTATCTGACTATTGGATTAGGATTCAATAGAACCCATCAATCGAGTAGAGAAAACAATCAAGCAGGTTATGATTGTGGGCCAGGAGCTTGTAATTACTTATCCTGAAATTAGTTAACAAAACCAGTATTTTATCGGTATTTGATAACGAATTGGTCTTTGCAAGTCCCAAATTCAATTCTTGGACATATTATACTAGTCACTTCATAAGTAAAAATTGGAACATACAAAAAATGATTCTAAGTTCCATGCATTTGCCTCCTCGACGTGGTGTTAACATAGCATATTCTATGCGCAAGTTCTTGAAAGAATAGGAAATAGATAATAAAATTTACTATCCCCGTGCAGCGTACGATGTTTGTTTGAGAATTTTGAAGAACATCCTATCTAGAAATAGGAAATCGGTTTTTGGTGGCAAGATCATTCTGTGAAATGTTGTGCTTCACATTCTCAATCCCATAATGGACAATATTGTTCCATGCATATAGAAGCTTACCCATGCTTCATTCTCACATCATTTTGTCGATGCTCCCTTATTAATGTTTGGTTTCTTATTAGCTGTCAAAAAGTTGAGCTTGATTTTGAATCGGATAATGATGATTATAGAAGTTTATCAATTACTTTAAGCATATTCTTTGGTTCTTGACTCTTTTTTTTCCTTCTTTTTTCTGCAAGTATCAGACTATGACAATCATCGTAAAACTTTGGTTGTTGACTGACTCTTGTTATTTCATTCAAACCATTGCTTTATCACGTATCATTTACTTTGAGCAGTCTCTCTACATTCTGTTCACTGCTCTGCTTAGGACATAGAAGCTGGCCTCCCTTCATTTTGGAGCTTACACATTGCTTTAAACTTTTTTTTTATGCTTGTTTCTAATTCTTCAGGATCTGTGTGGAACATGTACTCAGCACCTATGAAGCACGGACACGCATAACATGAAGCCGTGTCGTGTCGTGTCCGTGTCGGACACACGTGTCGAACACACGTATCTCTAGCTCATCCCCCTACATGAAAGGGGATTCTAAAGACTGCAATGGTTCGCAAAAGGTTATAATAACTGTCTTAATGTTTGGTTTAAGTGTGGAATCTCAACTCCACAAGAATGAATTCCAGAAACTAAGGGATGTAACTGCCACGATGAATAGTGTTTCCACCACATCAATGATGCTAAATCATAACAATTATTGTTCCCATATTTACTGCATGTTTTCTACACGCTATTTGATAATTTATTCCTTTGCAGAAAATAGTCGGTGATAGCATATAACTAGGTTCAGCATTGATTCATGGGGAAAAAAATCTAATAGTCAAGAAAAGTTTGAGATGGAAGGAAGTTAGCCAAGAACACCGAATTTGGCTGAGCTTTTGAAACCACGATAAAAAAAGTAAAAGATCTTAATATAAAAAACTTACAGCATACAAGACAGCAGCCATTTCAGATCGTGTCAATGTCCAGTCTGCATAATCACTAGTTGCAAATAAACCAGATACTGCCATCAATAGTGCCCCAAAGAAGTACGAATATGCAGTCAAAGATAAGCTTGAGGGGTACTTTGCCAGGACTGGGGCCTGAAAACATTAAAGCATTATATGGAGAAGTGTTCAACATAAGCACAATCGTAAACACAAAAAAATCAAAATGCTTTGGGGCTTTTTTTGGGGGGGAATTCCAAACTTATCGAAGGTTAAGTAACAGTTTCACTTTTTTTGGGTCAAGTGTAAAATGCCTAACTTCATTAGATGTTTAGTGAAATTTATCCATACAATTAAAAAGAACTTCGGAAATATTTTGCCTCTGAAGCTCCATCAGAGGCCCTATAGTCTAAGTCATAACCGCTGCTTCACTTTTCGCTTTCAACAACATTGCCACCCTAGAGTCTAAGATTTGTACTTTACAAAAGTAAACATAAAAGAAAACATGCTTAATGTGAATAAGTTAAATTGACAGGCAAACATGATGCAAGATTAGACCACTTACTTTCTCATAAGAAACTTGATTTAACAATTCCCTGAAAATTCCAATAACAGCAAGGGAAACTTCTCTAAATGGTCTTAGATGATGAGCAGGGAAGGAATACGGTGGCGGTAGGCTCAATCAAGAAGATCTATAAGGATTTACCGTTGCTGGTGATGAAACAAGGACTCAAATTATTAATCTCATTGTTGCTAACACTTACTATAGATCCCTAAAGAGAGGAAAGATGAAGATAGAAGCTCACTATCCAACAAAATCCCAAATTCAACAACAAGATGCAGCATTCTCAAGCAGCAAAATTCAACACCAAGATGCAGATTTCCCAAACAGCCCATATAGTTTTCTACTACTAAAATACACTTCCAAACAAAACCTGGACCATATAATAACCAGAATGGTGTCCTCTTTTTCTACATGAATTGAATGTTCATTAGCACCCTGAATAGCCTTATTAAATATTGTCAGATGCAGATCAGCTCGATCTGTTTGCAGTCTTATGTGCTTGAGCAATGAAAACCACCAAGTGCAAGGTTCTATGTAAGTGAAGCTGGCATTTATTACTTTTATTCCACTTGCTAAGTATAAGTCTTCTGCAAACTACTATTACTTTTTTCTTTAAATGGTTCTTTTTTCCTTCACATATCTTGTACTGCATTTGAGTCCTCTTTTCTCTTCTGAGCTAGATATTGCTGTCAAGCTTGTTGGATATTCCTGACGCTTAATTATTTCTAATCTGGATGCTTTCGGATAATTCTACAGATAAGCTTTACCAGCCAAAGATATTGAAACAAAGCACTAAGCAAAAACATCAAATGACAACAATGCTATAAAAGAAATTTTCACGTTATAATACCTGTAGGGCGAGATAAGTAGCCATACACAAACAGTTCCCTATCAAGCATAAGACACCAATATGCCAATGTTCAAGACCAATCTCAATCAAACCAGAAACCAGCCATCCAGTTGGTTCAGGCTGAGATCTAGCACTTATTTCACTGTTAGCCACTAAGTCATAGTCAATCTCTCCAATTACAGCCGGTCCCCTATACAAAACCATTAATATGGCACCCAAGACACAGATGATAGTCCCTCCAACCTTCGTTCTTCCTTCATTCGTGAGCAAGTTCACAGTCTCAGTTCTATAAGCAGTAAATTACAAATTAGTTGTAGTTAAGGAAAAAACAACTAGAAGCTGCATTAATATAGATATCAATGAGGAGGAATCTCACCCCATAATGGCAGCCAAAATAAATGTAAATACTGGAATCGAGGGCTGAATAGCTGCAGCATAAGTAGGGTTTGTGTAGCTAAGACCAATAAGAAACAAAAGCTGGTTGCCAAATATCCTGGTCAATTTACAATGCAACACAATTTCAATTCTTTTAGCATTCTAGGGTTCTAAGTTCTTTACCTGCATAATCCCCAAAACTAGCTGTATTCGCAATTTTACCCCCCAAATTTAGATATTTTGATATCCACCCCCCAATCCTACCACAGCGAGTTAAAATGACTCAAAAGTTATTTAACTGAAATTTAAATATTTTTCCGTTTTCATTTTAGCTGTAAATTTCCCCGTCCATCATTGAAAAACAAACTCACAATTGCGGCCATTTTTAACTCGATGTGGTAGAATTGGAAGACAAATTAGCACATATCTATATTTAGCTGTAAATTTGCAAATATGGCTCACTTAGGTTTATATAGGGTGCTAAACTTTTACTTTAAAAAAACAAAAATAAATAATTTTACCCAGTTAATCCGAGAATGAAGAATGACGTAAGCAATCGCCGGTTCAGCGGAGGCCGGATCTTTCTATCAAACATCAAATCATAACAACATTCAAACCAACAACAATTTAAACTCTAATTCTTTTAAATAATAATCAAACAGCTCAAAAGGTTCCGCAAAAAATCACGGCAAAAGCATTATACCGATCGATGAAAAATGCCGCGGGCGCGAGAATCGAGAGAGCCAGCAGATCTCGGAAAACGCAGAACACGACCTGATTCATCCCAACATTTAGGGCTAGCTTCGCGATCACGTGATACCCAGCGCTGATCACCTGAACCACCGCCATCACCGCGTGCGCTCGACCGACGTCGCCGCCGGCGCCGCAGCCGTTGATCCAGATCCCGACCGCCCCGCCGCCGTTGATCGCCATCTTCGCCTTTGCCCTCGATTTGACCTAAATTTGGTTGTTAACGAAGCTAATTAGGGTTTTGGTTGCTTTTTTTTAAAGGATTATCTAGTATTTTGTAACGGAAGAAACAGCGGAGTTGGCCCACGCTGGTTGTGATGTCCTGATCTGAAAGTTAAAGTGAGATATTTAATTAATATATATAATCTATTTATTAACAGTTTATGGTTTATGTAACTTATCATAATAAATAGGTCAAATAAAGTCATTAGTTAATTGTATTTCGACGGTTGAGACTTGAAAAAATGTTTCAGATTAATTTCCACGGAGTCGCAGAAGCAAAACTCACCAAGCACGACGTTCTATTGTTATTATTGTTATTTTTAAATTTTTTTTTTTTTGAGAAGACAATTTTGAACTTTTTACTCCCTCTAATAGACCCCGAGTGAAAATCGTTTGACTCATTTTCACCCCTCCTGAAAAATTTTCCAAGGAGTATGGCAAAGTGAAATTATAGAGATAGAAAGTTTAATAATATTGAATTCGGAAATTATGTGATAACCAGAGAGTGTTCAATTGCTCCAATTATTATCCTGCATCCCAATTTTAAGGAATGAAATTAGATCACTATTGTCTCGAAACCACTACCTTAAAAATAACTATCACTATTATCTTGAAAACCACTACCTAAAAAAAAACTATCACAATTGTGGAAAGGAAATCCTACATAGCTTAATCACATTAATTAATTAATAGAGGAATGAGTGATAAAAATTGTGGGCATTGGGCCCTCATTAATTACAACCTAATTAGAGAGGATCTCAATCTAATAACATCATATACCAAAATGGGTGTGTACTATTATTCCGTCTTCTTTTGTTAATTCTATTTTAATTTTCTCCAATTTATTTAACAGTTTTTTTTTTATTTTTTAACCTATTTGTCTATGAAATTAAGTTTCTCACTCCTAGTCCGAGGAAAAAATTAAATTCCCAAAAGTGCATTTTTTAATTATATAAGAAAAATCTGAAAATTTAACATTTAAAAAAACTCTGTTGTAAAACTCTGAAACACAACTGATTCAAAGAGAGAGAGAGAGAGAGAGCAATGAGAGAGAAGAAAAATTAAAGAGAAATGGTTTGAAAGAAAGTAGGAAATAGTTAAGGTTCGCAGAAAGTAGTCCAGTGATCAATTCAATCTACCGGTCAAGCAATTGCTTCGCTTAATTGGATGCGGAGAAGAAAATTGCAAGGGAATATACAGTAATAAAAAACATTGCGATGAAGATTTCATAACTGCGTTATGCCTCTGATTTGATCCAGTGCAACGCCTGAGCTATGTTGACTTGAAGGTGTCCCAAACGACCCCGCAACTCTTTTTTATATTCTCTAAACTCGTCCTAAATTTTGGAGCTTCTAAAAAAACCCTTGAACTTTAAACTTTTCTTAAAAAAAACTTTGAACTTTAAACTTTTCTCACTAGACATGCAGTTGGCAAGTAACTTACAATTTTCCTAACCTGTATGTTCTTGAGAGGGTTAGTCATTTATATGCAAAAGTACCCCGCTAACCCCCAAGGGCGTTTCAAGGAGAATTTAGTTATTCGCAAATTACAAATAACAGGGATCCAGTGGAAAAAAATTTATCTCCAACACCCTTAATACAGAGGTTTTTTCCGAAATTAAAAACTCTAAGACAAGCATCTTTTCCATCAAGAACGTGAAAATTTGATGTAAATGCGTGTATAAATCAACTTGAGCTGTGGATCCATCATTCATACATTTGAATTTCAACTTCTTAGTATCGGATACATCTATGAGAGTTAAATATGAACAACATACAAAGCTATTATAATTTTGGGTACATATGGGAAACCCTTGGAAAAAAGAAGCAGCAGAACTCCCACACAAAGCCACAGACATATCAAAGATCGATCTGCTAGTGTTTAACTCTCTTACAATTTGCTTGGCAAAATTGCTGAAACGCTAGATCATAGCTTCTACTGTGTACGCTTCTGATAAGGTCCAACTCGATGAACCAAAGGGCGAAGGTGGCCACAAAAGTAGCAGAAGAATCAAGTATGGCTTGCAACTGTAGAATACCTCGAGAAAGAAGCTGCAGCTATGATCAAGTACAAAGACAGAAACCGAACAGTTCTTAACACTTGCTCCTTCAATTGCTGCTCGAACCACTCCATCAGCTTGAGGGACAGAGAGGTGAAGGCTGAAGGTGGAGAACTGAGCGGCAAAAGATTAACTAACAATATCTAACTCATAAAATACCAACCTCCACTTTCTATGCAGAAAGTGCTCACGACCACTCTCGGTCGGAAGTCGACATGGCTCTCGGCTTTCTCAGAAGCAGTGATTAAGGAATGCTCGGTATCTGGGGAATGGGAGGGGTGGGAAAGACCACTGTGCTTCAGCACCTCAACAATGTATTGAACAACCTGCCACTAGGTTATCACTAGGTCTCATTCATAACCTAAGTCATGGATGGCAGGGCTCTACCAGTTATAAAAACGACCTAATGAAATCCAAGCGATAGGTGGTTGGTCAATGCATTGCTAGGTGCTGAAAACAGTGGTCTCCCCAACCTCGCCCACTCCCGTATGACGAGCACTCCTTCATTATTACTTCTGAAAAAGTCTAAAGCCACATTGACTTCCGACCAGATCTTTGATCCCGCCTTCTGACTAAGAGCAGCCGTGGGCACTTCATGCACAAGAGGCGGAGGGTTGTGTTTAGTGAGATGGATATTCTCCATCTTCTACAGCTCAGTCTCCATCATGGACTTCACCTTCATGACCCTCAAGCTGATGGAGTGGCTTGCCCAGCTATTGCAAGAGCACTTGGCTAGAACTACGCAGTTACCGTTTTCATACATGAAGAGTTATGTTTGAGCACAGCACGCCACTGACGCCAGTATGCCACTTATCTAGCTAGCTCAGGCTGACATATAGCACTTATTTCACTGTTAGATGCTAGATCATAATCACAGTTTCCAATAGTTGCTGGTCCCTGTACAAAACCATTAATACTGCAACCGATACAGATGATAGTGCCTCTGAGCATTGTTCTGCCTTTCATTTGTGAGCAGCTTCACAGCCTCCGTTCTGTTAGCAGTAAATTTCAAATTAATCAAGAGAAAAAAAAGTAATTGGAAGCTTCATTGCTAAGAAAAGCAATGATGAAGCATCTTACCCTATTATTGTAGCCAAAACAAATATGGACATTGGCATTAAGGCTGGATAGCCATGTAAGTAAGATTTGTGCAGCTAATATCGTTTACAAACAAAAGCTAGTTGCCAAATATCCTGGCCGATTACAATACAATACCAGTTCAGTCTTCTTAGCCATAAAATGCTAATAAAGAATCAATTAAGTGAAAAAAATATATTACCTAGTTACCAGAATGAAGAAGGACGAAAGCAAGAAATGATTTAGCGGAAGGTGGATCTTTTTATCAAAGCAAAGCAAGATCAAATGCACATCAGAAAGAACTCTACTTTTAAATTGAAGAGATCTAAAATTTCTGCAGAATTGCAAACGATCTTCTCCTTTTAGAAACCATGAAGTCTAAGCATGCCATAATTTCAATAAAAATATATATAATAATAAAATAAGAAACAAACTAGAAGGTTACTATTGCAGCGGAGGGGCTTCACAGACATAGAAAATGTCTATACAATAGCGGACAAAGAGAACAACACATAAGGATTTAATGTGGTTCGGTCAGTATGACCTATGTCCACGGACGAGAACAATAGAGAACTTCACTTATCACAAAAGAGAAGATTACAAAAGAGGAGATCACTCTCTAACCAGAGAAGAGAATCACACAAAGAAAGATTTCTCTTTCTATCTCACTCTCTTCTCTCTAACTAATTCTTTTCTTTTTCTCTCTGGCTGATGATCTTAAACCCTCCCACACCCCTCCTTATATAGCTTAAAAAATAATAAAATAATAAAAAAAAGGTTTGGTGGAATGTTAGGTGGGGTTGCAAATTTTAAAAAATGTGACATAGAATTAGGCAGAGGTTGAATTTCAAAGCCACATGTTTAACAAATCTCCACATTGACTATGAAAATAAAGATATTCTCTTTACTCTTATGTCTCGCCCGACGCCCCTTACGGGCTTAACCTCCGCTTTGTTGAACTTAAGCAATTCGAAACAGTGCTCAAACTTGCGCGAAGGTACGGGCTTCGTCATCATATCTGCTGGATTATCTACAGTACCAATCTTCTCAATCTTGGTGACTTTAATTTCTCTGATAAAATAATATCTGACATCTATATGTTTGGTTCTTTCATGATACATCTGATGCTTCGTCAAATGTATAGCACTCTGGCTGTCACAAAATACCGAAGTGACACTTTGGTGTAAGCCGAGATCTTCAACCAAACCTCTCAACCAAATGGCTTCTTTCACATTTTTAACAGTTACAAATGGCTTCTCTCAACCAAACGTGACTTTGAAATTCAACCTCTGACTAATACTTTGTCACATTTTTAACAGTTACAAGTGTGTGCGTATGTGAAATCTCATATATATAGTAGGATCTATCAAAAGGAAATAAATAAATAAACACAGTGCATATTCATAGGTAGAAACAAATTGTGCGCATCACAAAAATCCGTAGCTAGATATAAAGTCCAATCCACACTATCATACGTCAGCCTTCTTCCGAAAAGAATTCAAATCCTAACCACGACGCAAAGATGACTCTGAAACAGTCAAACGTAAATGACTCGACCAAGATTACACTCTTCGTTTTAACTAAAGAAAATCAATTCACAATGATTTCTCAATTCAATCCTACTTCATGTCGCTCCCTCCTTTACAATAATGAAGACAATATGAATCATGGTGTTATGAAAATATATTCCGACTCGTCTCTCTCACCGAATCAAGATCTACGTACCCACAACTAGCCAAATCATAAATCAAACACAAGAACATGAACCTCGTGTCCTAACTGGAAAAAACAACTATTTGAGAGAATCAGAAAATGTGAGACTTTTTATTCTAACCCCGCATCGTTACGTCGATCCTGTTCATCCTTCTCTTTCAATCACCACAACAATTATCATCTAGTATCACGACCATAAAAAATTATCACGAAACACAACAGATTGCCGTCGCTACAACAGAATCCGATCATTCTCTCATCGAATCAGGGAAGCGCGGAATAACAGCCGCGAACCGTCCCATAATTATATAGATATCGGGAAAACAAAAACTGAAATCTCGAAATTAGGCCACAAGAGAGACAATAACAAGTTCAAATCTATTCTAAAAGATCAGGTCCTCTCCGAAACTAGTATCTGGCAATCAGATCTACTACATCGACGATGAAATCTGGTGAGTTTCAAAATCTAATGTAAAACCCAAATTTTTGGATGTATGGAAAGCAGAGAATCTTTATACCTATCGACGAAGAAAGCGGCCGCCGCCGGCGTCGATTCGTACCCCGATTACTCCGCCGCCGATGATCACCGCCATCATCTTGTTCTCCTCTTTTTTTTCTGAGCTCTCATTTGACCTAGTTTTGGTTATGGCATCTAGGGTTTGGGTTGCTTTTATAAGCGGAATCGGTCATTTTTTTTTATTTTTACTTTTTTAAAAAAAATCGGTGATGGAAGCAGCGCGGAAGTTGGCCCGCCGCACGAGCGCGCTCGTGATGCGGGGATGTGGAGAGTTGAGATGCCAAGTAACACGCATTATGAGCAGGGATAGGGGGGTGAATGAGTACATGCAGATCTTGTACCGAGATCCCGTGTCAACGGTGGATATTCTCCGTGTACAGGATAAATTTTGAAAACCATTCTATTTACAAAATAAGTTGTAAAGAACAATCTTTTCTTAAAAATATTGTTAAAACCGAAAACTGGATTGGTTTAAACTAAAAATTCACGGGACTTGACGCCTCGTTTGGTACGCGGGAATGGAGTCAAGTGAGAATGGAAAGAATGTAGGAATGGAATGGAATAGATGTGGGAATGGAATGCATATTCTCATTCTCATGTTTGGACGCGTTTAGAGAGTGGAACAGGAATGACAATCTTATTCTCATTCCCTCGTTTGGTATCATTTGTTCACAAGTGAGAATAAAATTTAGTTTTTTAATAATGCCCTTACCAAAACACAAAATTTTAAAAATGTTAAAAATATTTTAAAAATAACTAAATAATTCATTTTTTTAGAAAAATAAGTTTTATAAAAATGATTTTTTTCCTTAGAGAAATAAATTTTTATGTAATAGTTATATTTTGTCATAACATATCGGCAACAATTTTGGACTTTTGGCTTACAAATTGAAAAATAATTTTTATAGAAATTATTTTTAATTATAAATAATTATAATTAATTATAATTTTACTTTTCTAACTTCTAATGCTACATGTCGGCGTTAAAATATACTTCTTAGGAACGATATCAGAAATTTATTAAAAAATAATATCACAAGATATTGGGACTATGGTAAGGGCAGTGATATAAATTTACTTAGGGACTATGTTTGTAAATTGGAACTTGGGCATGTTATATTCATGCTTATATTTATTTATATATTTGTACTAGTAGCTTAAGATTATATATTTTTTATAAAAATAATTTTCATATAGGAATTTATATCTAATTGTATCTTTTAAGAAGGGTATAAATGGAAATCATTTGATTATTTTTATTCCCACTTAAGTGGGAATATCAATTCCTTGTTAAATGGTTGGGAATGACAATTCCCACATAAAGTGGGAATTGATAAGAAGTGAGAATTTCAATTCTAACATCTAAAAGTACATCGTGTTTGGTACGCGGGAAAAAAGAGTTGGAATTAAATTCCATTCCCACTCATTCCCGCGTACCAAACGAGCCCTGAATGGTGTGTTTGGGAGTTTACCGAGGGAATGAAATGAAAGATAAACAACGGGAAGGAAAGGGAAGAGATGAGAATTGTAATATGTTGTTTGGGAGTTGAGTAAGGTGAATGAAGGTGAAAGGAAGTAAATATATGTAAATTTACATAAATGACTTTATACTAATAACACATTAGCCGTTTTATTTGTTTTGATGAGG
This sequence comes from Asparagus kiusianus, assembly GCA_022839385.1. Classification (NCBI taxonomy): domain Eukaryota; kingdom Viridiplantae; phylum Streptophyta; class Magnoliopsida; order Asparagales; family Asparagaceae; genus Asparagus; species Asparagus kiusianus. Next base: position 304,789 of record BQKN01001102.1, read on the forward strand.
ATAAGAATGTCATTACACCCATTTACCCTCTTTTACCCTTCTCTACCGCCCAAATCGGGACCCATTTACCCTCTTTTACCCTTCTCTACCGCCCAAATCGGGGGGGGGAAGAAAACCAAATAATTTTACCCTCCGTTCCCCTTCCTTCCTGGGTCCAACTATTCACACTCCCAAACAGTATCTTTGGGGGTGTGTGAGGACTAAATTGCCCTTCTCCCACCAGACAGCTAATCCGGTGGGTAATTAATTTTTCTGTCAACAAAAGGGCATTTCGGTAATCCAACGCCTAAAATTACTGTTTAGGTGTGGATATAGCAAATTTGTTCCTTCCTCCTCTCTATCTTCCGTAAAAGAACTCCCAAACAAGATGAAAGCTGCATTTCTCAGGGTTGAGTTCAATGGGGTCGGATCTTGTAAGATCCGATTCGGGATCCAAAACAACTGTTCCTTCCCCGCGTATTGTCAAGCACCACTGGCTCTCAAATGCTGCTCTCCCTCCCACACCCTCATCCATCCCTTCCCCTACCCTCCAAAACCCCTCAAACCCCTCATCCCCCCTCCTCCCTCTCAACCCGACCGGAAACCGCCTCCGCCTCCGCCATCCAACGAATCTCCGACAAGCTCCGCAGCCTCGGCTACCTCCCCCAAACCCTAACCCTAACACTAACCCTAACCTCACCTCCGCCGGCGAGATCCTCATCCCTACCCCTCACGAGCTCCCCAAGCACCGCGTCGGCCACACGATCGACTCCAGCTGGAGCTCGCCGGAGAATCCAGTACCTGAGCCTGGAACTGGGATTAGGAGGTTTCGAGAGCTATGGCGAAAGGAGGAGGAGGAGGGAAGGGAGCTGAGGAGGAAGGAGAAGGAGGAGGAGAACATGCCGACCATGGCAGAGCTGAAGAGGCTGAGGAGGGTTGGGATTAGGCTAGAGAAGAGGTTGGAGGTTGGAAAAGCTGGGATTGCGGAGGGGATTGTGAATGGGATCCATGAAAGGTGGAGGAGGTCAGAGTTGGTGAAGATTAAGTGCGAGGATCCTTGTAGGATGAATATGAAGAGGACCCATGAGATTTTGGAGGTAATTTTATGCGATAAAAATTCATTTTTATTGATAAATAAGAAACGAGGAAAAAGTGGACATTTTAAGCTATGATTTAAATAACCCATTGGCTTCATTTTGTGTTATCAAAGTCCTCTGCTACTAACATTAGCTCTCTAGAAAATGACTGCAACTCCACGGGACTTGAAGTCCCGTGGAGTTTGGGCACTTTAACAAATTTCACGGGACTTCAAGTCCCGTGAAATTGTTGACGACTTTAATCCATTAACAATAGGCGGTGCTAAACTTCATGTGAAGTCCCATGAAATTGTTGGCGAATTTAATCCATTAACAATAGGCGGTGCTAAACTTCATGGGACTTGAAGTCCCATGAAATTGTTGGCGACTTTAATCCATTAATATTAGGCGGTGCTAAACTTCACGGGACTTGAAGTCTCGTGAAGTTTCATTGCTTTTTTCGTCAAAACCAACCTAGTTTCAGCTCGACGGCTGAAACTAGGCCGGTTTTGACAATTACTTTTAGAAGAGGTCGTTTTTTGCGATTTTTTTTGTAAATATGATGGTTTTCAAAATTTGTCCCCGTTAATACCCCAAACTCTGTTGATATCAGAAAAATGAGATGATAAGGGGTCAGTTTTGTACCCCCCCCACCCACCCACCCACATTAAAGAGTAGTGCTAGGCAGGAGAGGTGGAACAATTTTGACCTGGTTTGAGGTCAAAAACTGGTCCAAAAGTCCTGACCTAGTTAGATCCAGTTAAAAGCCAAAATGAGATTGATTTTTGCTCCCAAACCGCTCTCAACTCTCGTTGGTATCGCTCTGCTTTTTTTTTCTTAAGCTTTAGAAGAGATTCCTTACTCTTTGCACAAGTTTTTTGTGTTTGTGCATTCCATGAAAAAGGTGGATGGAGTATAGAGAAATTATATTGAATATCTATGTCACATAGAACCTAATCATACTCGGTCAAAGTGGATTATAATTTCTGTTTATGTCATAAAGTTAATTGTATAAGTGGGAGGATATTTAGAGGAGTTTTTGGTCCATTAATCTTCTCTGATGACTGATAAACTAAGGAAACAAGTCCTTGCATAAATAACAAATGTTAGAGGCTCGGCGGAGGTTTCCCAAGTGTGCCCTTCGACACTCAAGTCAGTGATAGATAAAGCAATCTGAAGAGAGAATGTAGAATCCAGTCTAGGGTTTTGATCAAGTGTACCTTTGTGTGGTGGAGTTGGTCACGATTTATAGAAGATTCATGGGGGGACATTGGTAATTCAACCCAATTGACGGAGCTGGCGTTCTACTTCCACTTTACATGCATTGGCGGCTGGTTGGTGGATGTAAAGGAGTACCAATCTCGCATTTAATATGATAGCAACAGAATGGTGGAAGTGCGGGCAACGTCCAAGGAGTTATTATGAGACCGACCATACATTTAATGCAATGACAACTGGACATCGAAGCATGGTTGCCGGTTGGCCATGCATTGAATGTGAATGACGATGATGAGACTAACAAGTTACTCTTTCATTTGGGCTGTCCCCTAGTACAGTCTAACTAAAAGACGCCTTTCATCTCGGACTTGGACTTCTTTGATGGATTTTGACTTGAAGATGCCTTTCGTTTCAGACTTGATTTGCTAGAAGGGTCAGCTTGTTTGGTCGATTTGTGCTTATATCCAGGTCGAGCCTTTTGGTCATACGACTTAGCCCATTAATTTGACACGTGATCAACTTTTAAGGGCTTATTAAACTTAGTGAATTCCAAATATAACAATATTTTTGAATTATAATCCACTTTTGCATGTTTGATTTATGGACTATTTTAGATGCTTCCTAATCAAAATAGACTCCTAAAACAGTACCTAAAATAGTAAAAAACTTACAAAAACGCTGATATCTCTTAATCTGGAGGGAATTTGGCAAAACGGACTGCGGCAAACCGAACAACGGTGGGTTTGGTTGACTCTGTCTCGAAAAAATAAGCGATTTTCATATATAATTCATCCAATTCCGACTTACGGTTTGAAAGATATGACCCGTTCTTCATGACAAGTTATTTTCCTCGACCGGGTCCGCGCTTGGGCTTGTGTTTGTCCCGCTTCTCCATAAATATGTCCGCCGTGTATTCTACATCAAACTTAATCTCTGTTTCTTTTGTACAATCAGATTTATTTTCAAAAAATTTCTATTAATTGTTACATTCATGACTCCTTTGTTGCTAGATAATTCACCTCATTTGTGGTTCCATTTTCTTCCAATTTCCTGCTTATCGTGAATTCTTTCTTCTCTACTTCGGTTTCAGACGATGCAGAGTAAGCAATGGGCCTTTAACCAGCAAGCATAAGTGTCATAATGCACACATCTACCCACATATGATTCAAACAAACAGACCTAAACGCTGTATAATCCACCACTTTGCACATAACTCCCCTTGAACACCCATGCACATCTTCCTCCTCAAACTGAACTCCAAACAACAACTTATAAATAAATATAGGTATCTGCCACACATAATACCCACCAGTAGTAAGAAACAAGAGGGGAGTAACCAAATTAAGGAAGAGTAGTTGCTTGTTTAACCTCCACAACAACGGCACCAATCGTGATCCCGAGGCTTCGTAGGACTAGAGCATTGAAGAGGACGACAAAGAGGGAGAGGAGGCAGGTTATCGAGTCAGGTTTTAAACCGCCCATCCAGTAGATGACGGTAATTGGGAGGGCGAGGTCCATTAGTAGGTCGCTAGGGGTGCGAGCGAGGATTTCTTATTTGTTTTTAGAGAGCTAGGTAGAATGAAGTGTTGCAATTGCTATATTGCATGCGAACGGATAATCTCATGGTCTATAATTCTAGAATATTTGATGTTTAGCTCAAGTCTTGAGTGTAATGAAATTTCACATAGATATTACTGAAGATGATTCTTAGGATTAGGACAATATTTGATGAGTGCTTGTTATCTATATTTGGATGTTAATTAATAGTACTTACATATCATTCTATTGTAGGCTTGACGTGTGAGGGGATTCAGTCTCCTTGCGCAGAACCGTGACTTAAAAGGGGCTGCTAGTGAATGCAAATGTACTGAACCTGTAAAATTTTAAGTGAATGAATCAAAGAAAAGATTATTTGCCCGTGATTTCAATTCTTATAGTGACCCGTGAGTTTTCTGAAATTCCAAGTCCCAGCCCACTATATGGAGCACCTTAGACTTTGCAAAAGAAACACCATCTCTTTTCTTATTCTCTCTACCTCGCTCTTCTTGTGCAGTGCTTTTGCTCGTTCTTCAATTGCATATGTGCCTCTTGGCTCATTGGATTTGGAGCTCATTTCCTTCTCTTCTGATGATGAGGGGTAACCGGCAAATTACCCGCTCTGCAGTTCTGATTTATCAACTCATCATCTCGTATATGTTGGCATACCTTGGACTATACTGAAATGTATATGTTTGTCGCGGCGAGAAGCAGCTCTAGCTATTTGATTGGATTGGGTGGTATAGGAAACTCATATGGGAATGTCTGCACTACATTTGCCCAATGGCGGGAGTAAAAACTTTTGCTTTTCTATTTCGTGGCTTTGGTCTAGAATCCTTTCATGAGAACCGAGACAATGTTTCTGTGTCAAAGCAACTTATCTCTTCGCCAAAGTATATTGGATGGTGCGCTCATCGTGAGGCCTGAAACCCTAATAGAATTCATTCTGAAGATTGTTGTTAGTAGAGGTCCAATCTTTTTGTTACCGGCAGAGGACAGATTGGAGGATCAGCGATCGGTTAAAGGGATATTTTTATTATTACGGATTAGGATTTTTTTAAAGAAGGGATTGGGATTCTGATGCTAGAGTTTTCACTTATTAGACATTGTTATTGTCAAGCAAAGCTTCAATGCAAGTCCCTAACATTTTAGCCCTATTTCAGTTGAGTCCTTAACATTTGAAACTCATCAAAGAAGGTCCGTCTTTTCCAAAAGGAAAATGATAAGTATACTACTCTTGTGATACTACTTTGGCACTACGAGAAATAAATGAGTGAGGTCCTTTCTTAAAAGTTGTTTAAAAAAATGGTGTCTCGACATCATCCACATAAGCGACATGTCGAATATTTCAATATCCAAATATCCAATAGAACAAATAGAATCAGAAAACAGTTCAAAATCCCCAGTTTGCATTCACTACATCATTCGTGTTTGTCACTGACTCACCTAAATTGACCAAGCTTAAGCCTCAATTCAAAATTTACATAAAGGCCCTGCCACCTCAGCAAGGAATAGTGGAATTTCAAAATGGATTAAATTTGATGACAGAGATAATGTTGGGGGCCTTCTTCAATAAGTTTCAAATATTAAGGATTCAATTGAAATATGGTTAAAACATTAGGACTGGCATTGAGTTTTTGCCTTATTATTATATTCTTGATGTCGATGATTTTATGAATACAACTTTAATTATATTCGATCCATACTCCGTAGGTGATCCGCATAATTCATTATTGTTCTGATTAATATTTCTGATTAGAAGATTGTATGAGATCACGCCATTAGACCAGGAATGAGTAGATGTTTTCAATTTGTATTAGGGCAAATTACATTAAAGCCCTAAGAACTTTCAATGTTTTGCAATAAACCCCCAATAACTTTCAAAATCTCATGAAACCCTCATTAACTTTTGGAACTGCAGAAAACCTCCAATAAGGTTCAGCGTTTGTAGATAATCCTCACAAATTAGAAACGTAAAACAGCATAAAAAGATACCTTGATGGACAATTTCAGTAAAAAAAAACTAGGGTTGAGTCCTCAAGCTGAGGGCCAGTAAGAGAACAGCAAATGACAAAAGATGAGATATTTTTGTTTTTAGAGTTGCAAATATAAAAAAGATCATAAAGCCTTTTAAATAATTTAAGGGGTATTTTGTCTTTTCAAATCACATGAGTTGCACGTGCCACGTTAGATGTAACAATGTTTGCTTTGGGTGTTTTCTGCAAAAGTTATTAGGGGTTTAATGTGATTTTTAAAGTTATTGGGTTTTCCTGCAAAACACTAAAAGTTCTTCGGGTTTACTGTAATTTACCCTTTTGGAGATACCACTACTTTTGATCATAATCGTTGATCATTTAGCGGGTGATTATGATTTATTCTAAATTTAACATTCATCGTATCCCAATGTACTACATTTATTCCTACTTCACATTCAAAGAAAAATAATAATTATTCAGTAGTTAATCAATGGTTGTGATAATATTATTGTGTGGGTTCAGCGCAAATTGGTGTCATACAAGTTTGGTCCATTGATAAGTGAATCCTAGGAGCGAAAGGATTTGTTGGGCCTATACTTAATTGGAATAGGCTTGGAGGGGTAGAGGAAAATATTTGTTACTTAAGAAGGATAGGTTTCGAGAGAACCCTGTAATCGCTTTTTGTGAGGAGACAGAGCCTCGGTTATCCGTTTGTAATGATTTAGATGTCGTTTTCTTCAGAATGACGCCGCCGTTAAATATACATTAGTGGTTTCTTCGTGGGGATTAGAGATTTGGAGTGGAGATGGGTTTTAGGATTTTGATGTCCTAGAGGTAATACTATATTTTCTCTTGTGATCAAATGCTCAAGATTGGTTGTAGCTTTTAGGATTTGTACTCTTGATTCATAGAACAATATTTCTCTCTAAATTGCCCCCACGGACATAGATAAATTTGCATGCTACATTAAATTTTGGTGTTTGCTTGCTGTGATATTTTTCTTGGTGTCGTTATTTCTTTCTCGTGTCTAATTCCACAGATGAACTCCATAAAATCCTAACAAATATTATGGTCCCTCCACTGCTTTTTTGTAGCGGAGAGGATCCGAATCCCCACTAAAATGATGGTAGTTGGAAAATCTCGAGTTTCTTCTCTGAACTCGAAATAGATCATAAAAATTTTTAAGACTAGAGAATGGATTGTAAATGTAAATGATGAGCATCTCCGAATAAACTCTTTACAGTTAAAAGTTCATCCATCACAATCTTACTATTTGTATGCTTGTGACAAAGTTACTTGATGATTCTGGTTCATAGTTGTGACTCTGTCTAATGAGATATCACATGTTCTATTTTCAGCTTTTAATTACAGGTATAGGATGTCAAATGTGTACGTCAAGTATTTCTGAGTTCGATTCGTATTCCTCTTGATTTATAAGACTGATCCAGATACATAAGAGTTTTGTGTCCGCCTTGATTCAAAACATGAGCTCAACATTAGATGTGAGAAGAACAAATGCATGTGAGAAGAACAAATGCAGGGAAAGGCTGTGTAAAATCATTAATGAAGATCTGAGAACTTCGTCAGATCACTGGTCAATGTTTATGTCGGCTCATTTGTCATCTATGTATAATTATTGGGATTTAAAGATCCATTTAGATCACACGGGGATATTTGCACAGTACATTTAAGTTATTGATGACTAGTTTAATGAACTTAATTGTTAGCAGGCTGGTGATTAAAGTCTTGCTGTCATACTATCTCACATGGTACATTCTCTTCTATTATCTCACATGGTACATAAGACGTAAGAAGAACAAATGTATGAGTAAGTCTGTGTAAAATCATTGATAGACATCCTATGTAGATTTGGGGATTTAAGCTTGACTACCTTTTCGCTTTTTATTTATCTCTGTATACACCAGTACTAACATTCAGCTGCATCGTTGAAAATATACTCTTTGGGTTGCAATACATTTGCCTTCCAGCGAGCACATCAATTTTGGACAATGGTCTCCCCATCACCATTTTAATTCAGGATGTGCCCCGATATCATCTTACAGATCTCTACCACTACACAAAAACTCTGTCACTGCACCAAAACTCTGAAGTTGCGTTGATGGTTGAGGGTTGTGAAAATCATCTTGAGGCTTCTTTCAAAACATGGTATTTGCACCTTGAGGTTTCCATACATTCAAATCACGCAATGTTGCGATGTTATTGCAATCTTACTATTAAAGTGGTACATGTTCTGTTTATTGGACATATTGTTAGGAGTTAAAGAACTTGCAAATGAGATGTCAGAAGCTGTTATATATCTTCCCAACTTTTTTTTAAGGAACAGTTCCTTGAGCTAGGCTTACAAGATGGGAAGTAAATCATGAAGAAATGCTTCCTGCAATGCTATCTCCTCTCTTTACTTTGCCAGGTTCCATTTATATTTTTATATGTAAACCCAACAAACTGTTATTTGCATATTGCACAAAAAGCATGTACATTTTTTTCTGGCATTATCAGGGCCTTTAATGAAACTCATACTGAATATTTTTACTGTGCCAGGTTACGTTTTCTTCTTGTATATTTTTCATGCTTACTTCTCTAAATGTCTTCTTCTGAATGATTATTTTTGTAACCCTTCTTTCATACGTAGGAAACAAAATCATCTCTTAGCTATCCAGGCTTCAGTAACAATCTCCTCATAGCTTTGCAATGGAACCTGAACTTCTTCACCTGAAACATTCCACTCATTTCTGTTTCTTTTGTTTGGTTCATTTTATTTCCGAGATATTTCTGATTAATGTTACACATCCATTATATGTTTCTTTTGTCACAGTCATCTCATCGACGGTTCTAGTTTCTCTCAGTTTTTCACCTCGGCTTCAGACGGTGGAGAGCCATAAAAGCAACGAGTCTGTACCCAACAAGCATAAGTGCCATTATGCACACATCCACCCACATATGCTTCAAACCCACAGACTTAATCGCCGGATAGTCCACCACCCTGCACATAACTCCACTCGAACACTCATACTCATCATCATCCTCAAACTGAACTCCCAACAGCAACTTATAGCAATAAAAACTATAGCTAAGGTACTTCAACCAAACTATGAACACAGGTATCTGCTGCACGTAGTATCCACCAGCAATAAGAAAGACAAGTGTGGTAACCGACGCAAGAGTTGTCGCCTGCTTGACATCCATAAGAATGGCGCCAATTGCAAGCCCGAGGCTCTGAGAAACAAGCACATTGAAGAGGACGACAATGACGGAGAGGATGAAGGTTAACGGATCGGGTTTGAGACCGCCCATCCAGTAGATGATGATGACAAAGGCGGTTGGGAGGGCGAGCTCCATGGGGAGGTCGCCTGCAGTGCGAGCGAGGAAGTAGGACGAGAGGCGGTACATTGCAGATGATTGTTCTTTGATGAGCATTCGCCGTTCTTGGGGGAAGGTGAACACAGCGTTGTAGAGGGGGAAGAAGCCCCAAAAGACCGAGAAGAAGAAGAGGAGGGCAACCTGCGATAATGTATATAAATTGATTGAGTTTTAAATGTTGTAACTGCTAGCGCATGCAATTTCATTTGTTCATCTTAATCTAAAATTTTACCGCTTGCAGTTGCAGTGGTAGTTACCTGTTTGTTATGACTTCGAACTTGTCAGAACTGAAATGCTATTAACTTTTTTCCCCTTGTCCTCGTGATTTAAAAAAAATCAATGACATTTCATTGCAATAGCATTTCAATTATAGTTAAAGTGAATCAAACAACTACTCACGCTCAAATCTGCATAAATCATTGGTGCAGGAGGACACTATTTCGCAACCGCAAGTATTTCTCGCGAAAAAACGTCGCGATCGCGTGCAACTGTAATTGCGAACGCTCTAGTTACCGCGTGTGAAAACAGGAGTTCAGTGAAGTCGACATACCCTGTCTTGGATGTTGTTTGGAGATGTATGCCACCAAAGCAAGCCCCCAAGAACAGCAACACTTATAACTTGAAAGATCCTGAGCTTGTTGAAGGCCTCGTATCGCCTCTCCTTAAGACTCCTACTTAGCAACACCCTGAACTGCTCCCACCAGCTCGTATCCCATCGTTCCCTCTTCCCTCCTACGGTCACAAAGTTTTTTTTTTTCTTTTTTTTGAGTAACCTCCTGCGCCCACGAGGTATAGATAGAAACCAATTATAGTGTGATAAGTTTAGAGGGAAATGGCTTACTGTGGCTCGGTGAATCTCTCTTGCATCCGTTGTAGTTGTTGCTCTCGGTGCTGCGGAGCTCTGCTTCGAGAGCAGGGGCAATGATGCGGTCGTATGCGGTGAGGAGCTCTTTTCTTACCAATCTCTGCTCCTCTTCTGGTGCCTTGCCATCAACCTGGTCCATGGTTGCAGGGTTTGTATCTGGCGGAATCCCTGGACCCGAAAAAAAGAATTAAATTTGGTGTAATATAACTACACTGGCTGATATCCAGTGTAAAACCACTTCCAAATAATTTCTAAGTTTTTTCCTCTCAAATCTCCGTTGAATTCAGAAATTAGAATTCTGCTCGATGTAATTTTCAGTAAACGGGGACGGTGCCTCCTCGTTCTTAGTACGCGTGTTGATGCTGGTGTAAGACCATTAACTATGATTTGAACATATTGTCGTTAATCATGGCTGTGGTGCCCGGATGTGTGCTACATCAGCAACACGCCAGCATCCTGTACACCCTATGGTTTTATCTGTCCTTACCGTACTTCCATATTCAATAGTAATGAACCTTGTAGGGTTTGCTACTTACCGTTGGCAAGATCAAGCATGTGATCGGCCGGATTGACGCTCACCGGAGCCACAAACCCAACAGAGCCGAAATACTCAAGCGCCGCTGATGCTCGACCGTAATATATTGGCGACCCCTGCGACAACAGAATCACCTTATCGAACAGATGGTACAGTCTGCTCGATGGCTGGTGTATCGTCGTCACCACCGTCCTCCCACCCTTTTCTGCCAGCCTTTTCAGGATCGTCACGATTCTCTGCGCCGTTGTTGAGTCTAGCCCTGATGTTGGCTCGTCCAGCAACAACAGGCTTGGGTTGACTAACATCTCTTGCCCAATGCTGACTCGTTTCCGTTCGCCTCCGGACACGCCACGAAACAACTGCCCGCCGATCATGCTGTGCGCTACACGGCCGAGTCCCAACTCCGTGATCACTTGCTGAACCTGCAGTATGTTAATGTTTTATAACTGTTGGTTTCGTAACTAGGCTCGTGTTGTAGTTTGCGGTGTCTCATGGGACTGTGCAGGCTGATATATTTTTAGAATTTATGTAAGAAATGAAAATTTCCTCTACTTTCCGTTTTTAACTCCCGAAACTTGTGGGTTCTAAAGTGCAAGTGCCTGCTTAGATTTATATCCAAGTATACAAACCAGCCACGTGATTGGAAAACAAAAGTCTGTTACAAAATTAACTGTTTTCGTTCATGATTATAGGGGTCTGATCCCATCTAAGACGCGTGCATAGTGGGAGCTTCGTGCAACGGGCTATCCTTCTACAGGGTGAGCCTTGGCGCAACGGATTCGGATCCTCTTCACTATCTAAAAAGTAGTGGAGAGACCACTACATAATCACAACCATTGATTATCTAGTTGGTGACTGTGATTGTTTTTTCTTTTAGTGCAAATTAGGAATGAGTGTAATACACTGAGGTATGATAAGTGTTAGATTTAGATTGTATCATAACCACCTATTAAGTAATCAACGATTGAGATTAAAAGTAGTGGTCCCTCCACTACTTTTTTGTAGTGGAGAGGATCCAAATTCAGGCGCAATCTGCCTTGTGACCTAGAGGTGGGTTCAGAATCTCATGAAACAACGTCACCATCTGTGCAGGTAAGACTACGTGCATCTGACTCTTCTTAGAGCCGCCTAAAATGGTGAGAGCCTCGTGCGCTGACCTGTCTTTTTAGGTGAGGGAGTTTCTTGAAAAACAGAATGCAGATGGAGAGTGGATATTGTAGCCTACCCCTAAAGAAGACTAATATTTTCACGAAGACAGAAACACACAGAGACGGGGTGATAGGAGATCACGAACTTGCAACACTTTCTCGGCTCTGCTCAGCGTCCTCGGCAGTCGTAGAAGCCCCGTAAACACAAGCGTCTCCGTCACCGTCAGGTGCGGGTACAGCACGTCGTCCTGAGCGACGAAGCCCATCCGTCTTTTAACGGCTCTGTTGAAACTCTGCCCGTTGTAGGTGATCCTGCCGGAGAGTTTCCCGCTCAGTCTGCCGCTGAGGGCGGTGAGGAGGGTTGTTTTGCCGCTGCCGGAGGGCCCGAGCATCGCCAGCATCTCCCCCGGGCCGGCCATTCCGGTTATGCCCCTGAGTATGGTCTTCTGTCCCACCTTGTACGTTGCTTCCTCAAACTGCATTGAGTGTGAATAATGTGCGCAGACACTAAGAAACTTTCCGATCAACAAACAGTAATAACGATTGCCACCTGGCAATCTGCACATAGACGTCCTGGATTCTCAACTTTCTTATAGTAAAAATGATACAGGCACGACACCTCCGGTCACACCCCCTAGCTACAGTGCAGGGGGTCCCACTTGAGAGTTTTAAAAAATCTCAAGTGAGGCTCTCTACACTGTAGCTAGAGGGGGTGGCCGGAGGTGTGTCCGAAGGTATGCCTGTAGTGCCTCCCTTCTTACAGTAGGTAAATCAGTTGAGCTCAATGTTATCGTGGAACTAACGGAGTTGAGAATCCAAGGGGTCTTCATGATCAAAAAATTTCATGTAGAGACATCTTCTTACCTTGAGGGTGACCGGGTATAACGCAGCCACGGGCCCTTGAGAGGCTGCATATTGGATTGCCGATGCGTTCGTCGTCGAGGGTTGGTCCTGTGAATCCTCGCTTGTACCTGGGGTAGGAATCGGCATGATCAATTGATGAGATTTAGCCTGGTAATTTGCAGAGGTAGGAGAAGGAGAGAGGGTTTTTATTTATTTATTTTTAATTTAGGTGATGTTTAATTTGCAAAGAAGGTAGCTGCACTGGCACATAGATATATACGAGAGGGACAGGGGCTGATGCCGCAGTGATAGTTAAATGTTATGGCATCTTGAGTGGGGGCTGATGTTTGGTTCACACTGAGTACAGGTGAAGCAATCACGCATAGTTGAGTACTAATTACCAAATGATTAGTTATTCTATGGTATTAGTTAAAGAAGACCACTTTTTGGTTTTGGTGCTGAGCTTAATTTTTTAGAATTCAAAAAATGCGCTCCTATTTGAAATAAATCAGCAAAAATATCTTCACATTTCGGGGGGAAAACTAATATTAAATGTTCGTTCGCTAGACAATTCGACTAAAATACTCCCGTAGGTTCTGTATGATGCACGTGTCACGGGCTGATTCTTTCACCACAAACCTCACTCGAACCCGTGCGGCACTTAGTCACTCTTTCCCTCACTAGAATGGCTAAGTCAGCCTAATCCCTCAAACACTCACTCAAGAGAATGGAAGAGAACACTCAAGAGTGGAAGTGGAAGCTCTTATTGCTTTATTGCTTAGCAACTCTTGCTTGATACAAATGAAATGCCTTAGCCTCTATTTATAGGCAAGGCTAGCTTACAATGGATGGCTATGATTAGCCTTCTAGATTGTTCTTACAATCAATGGTTAAGATTGAGTCTCTAGACTCTTCTCCTAAAATATCTCCTTAGATATTTACATGGGATTTTCCTAGAAGCTTCTAGATATAAGATATTTATCATACCTTTAATTATGCAAGAAAACTCTAGAAAACCCTAGGATCTTCATGGACCCAACCATGAATAAGTGAGTCCAAATGCACCCAATTGAGCCAAAATGGGGCAATTTGTGACACACGTACACCAGAATACTAGTCTTTTGTTAATCAAAAGATCGATGGGACTTACCAATTTACAAGTTTGATGGGTGACATGGCGTTATGTTTAAATGAGAAAGTACAGAAGGGTCCACAAAATTTCACCTCAGGGTTCTATCTGCAAAATTAGAATTACAGGGATTGTAGGTTCAGGACAACAGTACTACAGGGTTAATCCGCAATTAAAAGTCTAGGTTATAGCCATATAATTGCTATGGATTCATTTAATATCAATTAGTAGCTAGGTAGGGTTTATCTCCATCTATTTATGAAGTTGAATATAAACTAGTATAGTAGGTTGCATGGAGCACAAGTCATTTAAACAATTAAACAAAGTTTTCACTAGGACTATTTCTGAGCTAGAGGTAAATTTTTGCATGTGAGGTATGTATTATGAATTAGACAACCCTATATTCTCTATGTAATGAGGTCAATCATGAAAGCATTATTATACCTCTTCATTTACCAATCATTTATAGTTAGTTAAACAAGAAATTAAATCTTCAAAGGAATAATATCCCATCAACTATAGATATGCCAACTAAGTGACTTCAATCTTGTGGACAAGGATATTAATCGCCATAATTCAGGACGATTGATTTATAATGAGAGTCACTTAAAGTTGATATCGCAACAATGTTAGGATTGTGTCTTTGATTCTTTGTATAACTTCATGAGAATTAGATAGGTCAGGTTGAAGATCTATCATGATTAGGAGATTGAGTCTCATCATGATTAGGAGTTTGAATCCTATTCTAATTAGGAAGTTAGGCTAGAGATATAATTTTGATTTTCCTATATATATTTTTCTATTGTTGGAGGAAAAACTAAGCAGATGAGAGAGGAGCCAATATTCTTGTAATCTAGGGTTAGCAAGAGGGCGTAGCCTGATTCAAGAATATTACGCAAGAGGCGAGGGTTTCATAGTATTTGTCCGTGCAAAAGATTGCATCATTGGGAGAGAGTTTCGTAGTCTTTGTTCGTTCAAAAGATTGTAAGGAGTGGGTTTTGGAGAGAATATGAGAATTAATTATGTATGTGAGAGTTTGAGAGATTGAGAGACGATAGTTAAGTTGTTCCACTTATAGTTCTCCCTGATACATAGTGGATTTCTCGTATTGTTGCCCCGTGGACGTACGTAGGTCAAAGTTGGTCGACCAAACCACGTAAATCTCGGTGTTCTTTCTTATTGATTGTGGTTATTTTATATCTTATTGATTGTGAGTTGGCTTCCGAGTTACGGAGATCGTAGTACGCGGGGGACTAAAATTCCCCAACAAGCAAACTTATGCTAACGAGTCAAACATTTATGTACAACTATTCCAATGCAACTGTAATTATAGGTGGAACCATAATCTTTTCCTTCGTTTTGCATATTTAGCGAATTATTCGTTAGAAGAATTTGAATCACAATATCTTTGTTATGATTTTGCATATTTGCCTAATTATTCCGCTCAAAGTTCTGAATCTTCGATATATAGCAGAAGGGACTGATGGGTTCTTGCATCATTCTTAGATTATCCTCTCAATGAAGTAAGTTGACATACTAATTAGTTAACTAATGCAAGTTCTTTAAAATTTAATCCTTGTTCCTGGTCCCTAATAAGTAAATGGTCTCCATCATCACGTCTGTGCTTGTAAAAAGTTTAAAATAGACGGTTAACTATGCTCATATATATTTTGTAATATCCACATGGTATAACTTTTACTTAGAGAATAAAGCTTCTCTTTTTTCGAAAGATTCTAAAGTAAAGATTGCTACAAGATTTTTGAACAAGAAGAGTGTGAGTGTACAATAAGAGCATTTGGCATTTCTAAAGATAACTCTATGAAGCAAGATTCTTATCTACGAGCTACATGAGAATCAAAGCTATGAGCATGCATTTTTCTTCCCTTTGTTTAGAGAGTCCATTGATTCTCTCTTGCACTAAGTTGAATTCAAAATCAAATCTTTATGGGGGTATCTTTTCATTTCATTGATTGTTTAATCATCATAATTAATCTATGTTGAGACTTTATGCTCTTCGGTTGAAATAATTGAAACAGTTTCTCAAATCCTTTATCATTGCCGACTGTGTCATTAGTAAATTTACTAAAAAAAATGGCATGCACTCTGGTGGCTAACTAGAATCTAATGCCTTGGTTGGTGTACTGTGGATGGAATCTCTCTTATGTGTAAGCGCAAAAGAAAAAGAAAGAGAATAATGGAGAAAATTTTGGAACTAACTTTGAAAATGGATGAAAGTAGAATCAATTCCCTCCATGGCTAGTTTAATTATAGCTATAGACATCCAGCTAGTAAGCGACATTATCAATCTGTTGCCACAAATTATTCATGGCGTGCTTGGTTCACTGTGGCTATAATTAATTATACAATGTAAATGTCAGTGGCATGCAACTGCAGTTGCTATAGTTAT
>BQKN01001102.1:320888-344109 GCA_022839385.1 Asparagus kiusianus
CAATTATTTGGTTTAGTTTTGAATTTTGTAGTTTACAGCTATAGATATTTATGGCGTGCTTGGTTCGCAGCTTTACTGAACTAAACATTTTATTGTAGAACATGAAACACCTCCAAATGCTTATTCCTCAAGTATCATCATTAATTTTTCACGCCTATGTAGCATTGCTTTTGTCAGGCTTTCGTCCGTTGCAATTTTGCAACGCACTCTCAAATCCCTTGCCTTAAACTAATGACTATTAGGTACAAGATTAACTGGCTGTAAGATGATTAGAGTATAATTAGGATGATCGTGATAGTTGGAGACCTTTGAGATCCTAGGTATATAAGCATGGGATGTGCTTAAACTAAGTTATCTTTCAAAAGGTAGAAGTTTTAATGGAAACCCAACTTGTTGGATGGTGCTAATGATCTAAAGCTAGAAAAATACTAATTGATCATTAACATATATATAAATCTCTATAAGATGCCCATGTTTAAAGCTAGTGTGAGTTCATCATGAGGATTGAAGAAAGAGAAGTTTTGGTTTTTTTTTTTTTTTGGGTCATTAGTTTCTCTAGGTGGTGGGAGATGGGGTTGATAATATTTGATATTGTTACTTGGATGCTACGCATACTAATATGATACTAAAATATGTTTCTCACATAAAATACGACTGAATAGTGGGAAATTATTGAATGTTTGTGCGATAGAAAAGCATACTATTGCGTAAAGTTTTCATAAAGGTCTGCCATTGTTTTGTGAGTCTCCTTATTTTTATATATCACGATGGTAGTTTCAGATAATTGTTCTCTACTTTTGGGAGTACATATCAGTTACCTTTAGTTTGCATTATAGTTCATTATAAAAAGAAAACCCCTTTGGTTCGCATTATAAATATAACGAAAATAGAGAACATTTGTGTATAATAAGGTTGCAAAGATACATGAACTAATTAATGCAACTTTATCTTATGATGAACGTAATGGTAGGAATGGTTCCCAAAATGATATAAGATCTTTCAGGAATTTTGTCACTTCAGCATCTCTAATTGATTTACCTCTTTCTGGCAGAGCTTTTACATGGTCTAATAAGAGATTGAACCCTTCCATGGCTAGACTAGATAGATTTTTATTATCTCCTGATTGGGATAAGGAATTTCCATTATGCATACAATGTTCACCACCTTCTATGGGTTCTGATCATTGTCCAATAGTTCTTGATAGTGGAGGTCTCAAACATGGACCTTCTTTTTTTAGATTTGAAAGAAGTTGGTTCCATAATCCAGATTTTATTCCATTCATCAACACCTCATGGAATTGCTTTCAATGTAAAGGAAACCCTCTGGATGTCTTCATCATGAAACTAAAACTCCTAAAGAGACGGATTAAATGGTGGAAAAAAAATATTTTAGGATCCATATCCTCCAGAAAAGCAGATATTCTATCCAAGATAAATTCCTTTGATTTGCTTGAAGAACAAAGACCTCTATCTGATTCAGAATTTATTGAAAGAAAATCTTTACAGTCTTCTTTCTATTCCATCATCAAGGAGGAAGAAACTTATTGGCATCAAAGATCGAGAATTTAATGGTTAAAAGAGGGAGACTCTAATACATCCTTTTTCCATAAAACAGCTACTTTTTATAAAAAGGCAAATTATATTACATCTATTACCCATGAAGGCAGAGAGTTAACAAGAGACCATGATATATCCAATGCTTTTTTTGACTATTATTACAGTCTTTTTGGACAGTCTAATAGAAACTTATCATCTATTGATTGGTCTTCTTTATATCCTGATCAAGATTTAAATCTATCTTCTTTGGAGGAGCCTTTTTCAGAAGTTGAAATAAAAAGTGCTGTTTTTGGAATGAACCCCAATAAAGCTCCTGGTCCTGATGGTTATTCCATGATCTTTTATCAAACTTTCTGGGATTTAATCAAAACAGACATTATCTCTCTTATGAATTTTTTCTATCATGATTCTTTCAGTCTTCATAGAGTGAACAAAGTTTTTATCACTCTAATCCCTAAGATTAAAGGCAGCTCAATGGTGAAAGACTTCAGACCAATCAGTTTAATTAACTGCCTTTTCAAAATTTTCACCAAAATTCTTGCAAGCAGACTTTCTCAATATATGTCATCTTTAGTGGCTCCTACTCAATCTGCTTTTCAATCAGGAAAATCAACCTTTGATTCCATTCTTTTTGCAAATGAAATGATACATTTCTGTTCAAGGAGGAAAAAAAAGTTGCCATGATTAAAATAGACTTTGCTAAGGCTTTTGATTCATTGAACTGGAACTTCATTATTGACCTACTAAAGGCTAGAGGTTTTGGACCTAGATGGTGTTCATGGATTCATAATATTATTTCATCTTCCAGTTGTGCAGTGCTAGTTAATGGGCATCCAACCAAATTCTTTAATTGTAAGAGAGGTCTTAAACAAGGGGATCCGCTATCACCAATGTTATTTAACATTGCAGTGGATGTCCTTCACAGAATGATAATGAATAATGTTGATGATGGTTTACTATCTAGTCTTGGTATCAAAGCTCCTTTAAACCAGTTGAGAACTCTTCAATATGCTGATGATACCTTACTTTTTGTCAGAAGCTCTTCAAATGACATCAGAATCCTCAAAACAATTCTGTATATTTTTGAAGAAATGTCGGGCCTGGGTATTAATTATTCCAAATCCTCACTTGTGTATTTTGGCAAAACTCATTTGAAAGAGCATTCACTTGCATCATCACTTAACTGTAAAGTGGATCATCTTCCCATCAAATATCTAGGTTTGCCTCTCAAATATGGGAAACTTTCTAAATCTGATTGGCAACCCATCCTTGATAACCTACATAGGAAATTATCTACATGGAGGAAACAATCTTTATCCTTTGGTGGGAGGCTTATTCTTTTAAATTCTGTCTTATCTTCCATTCCATTATATTTCATGTCCTTCTACAAATTACCTATGTGGCTCATCAAGGAAATTGATAAAATCAGGAGAAATTTCATTTGGACAGGAAATATCGATAATAATGCCTTCAAATGTTTGGTAAGCTGGAAGAGAGTATGTCTCACTAAAAAAGAGGGTGGTTTAGGAGTCAAAGATCTTAGAATTTTCAATTTATCTCTCCTAGCAAAATGGCTATGGAAGTGTTTGGACAGAAATTCTACAATTGGTGCTTTTCTACATCAACTATATGCAACCAGAAATTACATCATTCAAACTAGTAGTATCAATGCTTTGAATTCTTCTTTCTGGAATGCTATCATTTCTCATAATGAGGCTTTTCTCAACAACATTGAATGGAAACTAGGCATTGGTGATAAAATAAGGTTCTGGGAAGATAAATGGCTTGGAGCTAACTCTTTAGCTAGCCTTTATCCATCTTTATACAAGTTATCTTTTTCCACTAATGTATCTATCAACAGCCAAGGCTTCTTTCAGGACAATATATGGCATTGGCATCCTTTGATGAAAAGAAGTATAACTCCTTCATCTCAAAATGACAGAACACATTTCATGAACTCACTGCAGCTTCACCATGTCTCAGCTCAACAGGATCAACCCAGATGGACACTAACACCAAGTGAAGTTTTTTCAGTTAAATCTTATTACAATTTTCAAATTTCTAGAGGTACTCTCTCTCCTTATTACAAGGTTACTTGGAACTCTATCATCCCAAGCAAAGTCAGGTTCTTTATGTGGTTGTTAACACTAAACAAATTGCACACTAAGGACAATCTTCTTTTAAAAGGATGGCAAGGAGACACTATATGTTCATTCTGTGGATTGACAGAAGAATCAAGGGATCATCTTTTTTATTCATGCCCTTTATCATTACATGTTTGGAGACACTTCAAAGAATATTACCTCCATTTTCAATGGCCAACATGCTTTACAGATCTCCTAAAATCTGTTGAACATCTTAATGGCAAGAACGGTCATCTATGGCGTACAATTCTATCTTCAGTATGCTGGCATATTTGGCTTGCCCGAAACAAATTCATTTTTGAGCATACTAATTTTTCATTTAAATCAATTTTTAACCTCTCAATCTCTGGTTTATATGATTGGATAGGAGCTGGAAGTGGTTCAGTCGCCAATCATCTCTCTACATGGCTTGAGGAGCATCCTATTAGCAGGAGTAGTACTTGATGTGAAGATCTGTTTGAAAATTCACTTTTTGGAGATGGTTTTTGTAATTTTGTATCTTAACTCTTTCACCTTGTTTAAATTTTTGTCTGTTAGTTTATAGAAAATTTAGTTTCTTCTAATTATACGTATAGCTGGCTTTGGTTCTTCTTTATATCTATGTCAACGGTGAATGACGGCAAGGCCCACTCTTCACCTTCATAGATCTTTAGAAGAAGAAGGTTATACGTCACTAATTACAAGGAATTATATTTTCTATCTACTAACTTATGGATACATTTCGTATCCTTTTTTGTACTTAAAACAACTTTGTACTTGCTTTTTGATTTATTAATGAACAGGGTCTAACCCTTGTTTTTCTATCAAAAAAAAAAAAGATGGATTGTGGTAATTGACTTGTGTCTCAAAATGATTAACCCGTAGTCAGGGGGTCTAAAATATTTTTAATCTATATCCATCTAACTAACTATTCTCTTCGTGTGGAAATAAATCTCACCTCCTCCTTTGCAAGACCTAACTCACAGACGAACCGAATGGATGTGAGATATCCTCACAGGCTATGACTTAAGATGATGAATTTTACAGGTCGCCTTATGCAACGACATAGCGTGCGCATGTGGATCACGCGCAAGGTGATATGAGAGTACCGTTCAGATCTGGAGAAGATCTTACTACTGAACTCAGGTCGACACGAAGGCAGTCCTCCTATCGACATTACCAGTGACATGCCACTGACACGCTTGGACCTCATGATCATGAGCTGATGATAAGGACATGCACCACAAGCTGGCTCAAATGCGCATGGATACTGGAATGTCTGGAATGGGAGTGATCAGTGTCATGATTCAAGCTTGACTTTAAAGATCAGCCACATTTTGGTTTGGGTCAGGTTTGGATTAGGTGTAGGTGGTTGAATTGGGACGTATATTTGGCTCTAGTGTGACCCGGTCATTCTCTGCGTAGGACACACACAGGCACTGCCCGTGGATACCAAGCTTTCACTTAGAAGGTAGCAAGTTCAAAGAGTTACATGTTTCTTCCACTACTTTAAAACTTTATAAAGTTATGACGATGGTTAATGATTATACATTTATATTTTAATGAGCTATAGCGCGTTGATGGCCCTTTTCACTATGAAACCTGGACTCATTGTTTCTTCAAAAAAACGCTCTGAATATGGTTGATGAGACATACTGAAGATAAATTTATTGTTATTATCTTAACTCTAATTAATTCACCTAAATTTGGTTTCTAATCATTTTCATTCACTACTTCCCCTGCTTTAAAGACCACCAAGGAAGTTCTCTAACGTCATGAACCCACTAATAAAACCAACCCTTCATAGTGAGACAGATAATTTTAGTCATACGTTAAGGCTTTAAAGCAAGAAATAAAAGTCTATAGGACTAGAATTGGATTCCAACTGAAGTCAATGAATTAAGTATGGAAGTTTAAATAGTACTTTGGAACTATGATAGGTTCATTGTACTCTAGAAAGAGATGCTTTAAGGTTAGTCTTTTGCTATTCACCACTCTTCTAGCATTTTTGAGTCAAAAAATTCAACAATTTTTGAAGAAAGAGATGCTCAGACTAAATTCCTTGCTTAATTAGGCCAAAGACCATCCATATATATTATACCCTTTTATCCTAAACTAGTATATCGTATGTGTGTTGCACGTGATGCATGATACAGTTATAGATTAACATATGTTACCAAATTAGTTTTTAATGTTAAATTTATAATTTAAAAAATAAGTTTTAGCTGGTAATCTCAAAATAGCAAAAACTTTAGAGATTCACTCTGATATAGTATCAAAATAAGTTTATTATGAAGAAAATGACTACCAGAAAGTATCCTTATGATTCAGACTCAGCAGTTTTTACATAGTGGTTCGTTTTAGATTATAAATTTAAGGATATTTTAACGTTATCTAATTTCTTATATTGTTAAATTGAGCGCACATCATTTTTATTTAACCATCAATATCTTTGTAATTAAACTTTATTATTGACTCTTCATCTCTTCAAATAATTTGATTATACATCCTCTTATATTTTTTCTAGAAGTTACTCTTTAGTGCTCATTCTCTCTTTTCATAGGACTCCAAATCAAAATAGTTAGCTATTATATTAGCACACTGCACAGAATTTGCACATTATTAGGCACAGTTCTAGGGTATAACTACAAGTAAGTTCTCCATTCTTCTAAATAAAGAACATGAAGAAATTATTGGTCAAATATTTGTCATAATTAACTTAGTTAAGACGAAAATTATGTCTTTCTACATGCATAAAGAGGCCTTTGCATAATATAATCTTGGTTAGTTGCTCTAAAACATTATCCTTCATCATATTATTGCATATGCATAACTATAGTTTTGAGCTGGATAGTAGTTGTGTAAAACAAAATTAAGAATAGCTGCTTAACCAAAAATATAATTTCACAGGAACCCAAGAGTCCTCACAATATAACTAACATGACAGTTAGTGCTTAACCAAAAATATAATTTCAAGGGGACCTAATAGTCATTAGAGCCACACAGACTTTAATACTTATAGTTATTGAGAATTATTAAAATTGAGAATGTATAAAAGAAAATTAAAAGTTTTAACATAGCAATCCTTATAGTAGTATATAGACATCATATTATTGCATATGCATAATTATATTTTCAAGTTGGATAGTAGTTATGTAAAACAAAATTAAGAATAAGTGGTTAACCCAAACTACAATTTCACGTGAACCCAAAAGTCCTCACAAGAGAAATAACATGATAATTAGTGCTTAACCAAAAACATAATTTTAAGAGAACCTAATAATCATTAGAACCACACAAACTTTAATAATTATAGTTATTATGAATTATTAAAATTGAGAGGATATAAAAAGAAATCAAAAGTTTTAACATAGCAATTCTCTTTTTATAGTAGTGTAGTTAGATCGATATAGATAAAAGAGAAGTTTATTATGACCTCTATTTATATCTATGTTCCAAATATCATGATATCAATCTTCCAAACGTTGACAAACTTTTAAATTTCACTAAAACCAGCCGAGTCTGTGTGCTTGGCACTTAACCCTCAAGAGCTTTGAATCTCTCACTAAGACCCCGATAACTTTGCATATTTCAAAAAACCCACAAAAAATTTTGTAGTTTTCATTTAACCCCCAATGACTACTTTATGATGTAACTTTGAAATACGCATTGTCTTCAAATAAACAAAAATAGCGTGCATATTTTGATACCATGTAGCTTCACATCTTGCATCGAGAGGGGGAAAAATGTTAATTTTATATTAAACGGTACCGTATTATACCGCAAAAGGTTACAGAAAACTGAGTAATGTAGTACGTGAAGGTATTAAAAAAATAAAGACAATATCCTGTCTATTTAGGTTATGAATATTAAATGCATAGAGAATTATGTTTCAGAAATTTTTATTTCCTCATTTTAAATTATATAGTTTGTACAAATTCAGAGAATATCCGAACGGCAGGGTTTTATTGAGGCGGCCCGTTAGGTATGGGTTAAGAGAGCTCTGGGCTAGGTAAATATAAAAATGGGCCATTTTCGCTAAAGCCCACTTAAGAGGAGCCCGAAGAAATCTAGCTATATTTGAAGGCTAAATAGCACTTAAAAACCTTACGCACAACTTCAAACTTAATCTATTGTACACCCCATCTCTTTCCTTTTTGAAATTTAGAAATCCTATTGTTATAACTTCACACTTAGGGGTGTTTAGTTGCATAATTTTATAGAAAAGTTTTCTAAAAATGTCTAACAATGACAATTCTGTAATTAAAAAAAAATTTGTAGATTTTCGCAAACTATGTTTGGTTCAAAAAATTTTACAGAAATATTTTATGTAAAGTACAAAAAAAGTACCAAAAGTTACAATAATCAATTTCTCTCAAAATGGGCGGAAATCACCCAGAAATCTGACAACACATTGACACTTTTCTATAAAGTTGATACTTTTCTATAAATTTAGGGGGTGTTTGGTTTAATTTTTACAAATTATAGAAAATCTTGGTATTTTCTATAAAGTTATGGGTCATTTTCTTATTTTGAACCAAACAAACAAAGTAAAAAAAACAAGAAAATTTGTACTTTTTGACTTCTCAAAACTTTTCCTATAATATTTTAAGAAATATAAGAAAATTATATTTTAGGTGGAAAATATTTCTTATAATTTGTAGAAATTGAACCAAACACCCCCTTATTCTCTTGTACACCCTATCTTTCCTTTTTGAAATTTAAAAATTCTATTGTTATCTAAAAGGCACCATGCTTTGCCGGAAGCATTTATTCGTGATTTAGCTCCCATATATCTTGTAAGCCTAGACTGTGCTTCAAGGAATTGTTCGTCAAAAAATGTTGCAAGAATCTATAACAGCTTCTGATCACATCTCATTTACAAGTTCTCTAAGTCCTCAAAAGTATATGTCCAACAAACGGAATATGTACCACTTAATTGTAAGATTATAGTAATTTGCGACATTGTATTTAAATATACATATATGAGAATAATGTTAGAGTATTAAACTATAATTCTCAATTCGTCACAATTATAGAATTTGTTGTATATGTGTGTGTTGATGGTTTAAATCACACGGTTAAAAGAGAAGGTAATATGGAGTGGGTTGATATAGGAGCCACTTGTTTTTTCGAATATCCGATTTAGAGTTGGGTTGTTTGTCCCTACACGCGTAACGACGCGTAAGAGGATGAAGAGCAGTTCCCATGTTGTTCCTCCGACAATCAAGTCAGCTATGTGCTTGAGGGAGAATATGAGAAAATACAGCAGAATGGAGAAAAATGCTGAGAAAATTGCTTACCATTGTATTCGGAATAGTTTTCCTTTTTTTATAGTCATGCAAGAGGGGTAGTGTAGTCTTTTTGGTCTAGCCTGAGCTGGCAACTGAATCATCGTCTACTTTACAGGTGTCGACCATGGATTGGCCACGGGATGGGCACTGTCATTTCGTCATTAATGAGATGCGATGGGCGGCGCCCGAAGCCAGCGTGGTCCGATGTGTCATAAATAGTGTCGGTGATGGAAAATTGATGGTGCCTACCAAACATTTAATATGAAGTCGACGTGCTGTAAGTGGGGTTAGTTCGAGGTTAAACTCGTCTTTTGGCTTGTAGTGAGGGGTGTTGAGAAGTAACGCCTTTCGAGTCAACCCCACGAGGTGTCAGATAACTGGTCGAGTTGGCTCGTAGCGTGTCGTCTTCGACAAGATGATCGACAAGTATTGCCCTTCGAGTCGACCTAAGGAGATGTCGACTCGGCGAGTCGGCTAAGTCGGGATCTTGGCAGTCATGATCCTCAATTAGATTAGAACGGTGCATGTCGGAGGACACCCGCTTGTTGCTGGCAAAAGGCCATAGTTTGGTATATAACTTTTTGCTATCCACTTAAGTTGACACAAGTTTTACTCTCTCTCTCTCTCTCTCTCTCTCTCTCTCTCTCTTTTTTTTTTTTTTTTTTTTTTTTTTTTTATATATATATATATATATATCATACTCCCTTTAAAAGAGGGAGTTGTGGAAAAACTTTTCAAGTTGTGGAAAAACTTTTCAAGAACTATATTTACCCCTATTCTTTTTTGATATTATATTCTAATACTAACTAAACTATATTAATTATTAATGTTAATTAATTATATTATATCTCACTTTAAATTTGTATAATTTGGTCCCTAAAACTTCCAACAATATTGTAAACTCTACATTGTATTAACTATTAGTAATGTATAATAATATATTAATAGATAATTGCATGTTAATAAAGTATTTACGGAAAGAATAAAAAATATAGAATTGTCCTAAAATTATATCATGACACTAAAAGAAAATTACAAAGAGCATTATTATGTTTAGGTAACAGGACAGAAGGTACAAGCATAAAATTTTAGAAAGTATTAGGATATTTAAGTGCAGCAAGATACGCTATCTTAAATAAAAAAAGAAAAGTGTAGCAAGATACAAGTGAAGTTATATAAGTATAATTTTGGCATATTATAAGGTATATAAGTTCAGTTAAGCCTATAAAAGATTTGAAACATTTTTTATCTACAAACAATAGTATATGATCTCATTGATAAATAATATCCATCATACAATATGAGGTCACATGAATAGCTTATATTTATATAGTAAAGGAGATGTGAAAAAAATTAAAGCATCATATTTTGAATGAGTCTCAAGATTTTGAATTATTTTCTAAAATTATATACTTCACTTAGAAAACTTCAGAAGAGGCTTTCGAATGACTACTACAAAGTGTTGGACATCGGATAAATATTGAACAAGTAAAATCCACGATATCAGATTGCAAAAATTAGGGATATGTATATAATACTGGGTGTTATATGAGATAATATTCATACATAACATGATATTATAATATGTAATCTAACATATTAATAAATTTTAAACATAAGAATTTACATCAAGATATATGCTTAAGATTTGGGAGAGGCGAGAGTGGAGAGATTTGAGAGAAGAATTATGGCATTTGTGTGTTTTGTGGGCTCTAATTTTGTTTCCCAACACAATCCAAACCCGAGCCCACAATCAAATTAAAAATGACACGATTTTCTCAATATCTTCAAAGGGATATATCGGCCATATTTTCAATAGCGATCGATATTAAAAAATTACCAAACAAAAGAAAATAGTATAAAATATTATCAAGATAAAGTCTTTTACTCGACATATTAGCTAATATAGTAATATATCCACCGATATTTAATACAATGTCTGTAAGAGCAAATATGTAAATGTTATTTAGATATTAGTTCATTGACTTTAAATGTCCAATAATTCTATGTTATTCCCTCAAAATTTTAAAATTGCTCATAATTTTAGGGACTAATATTAAATTATTAAAGTTTTGACAGAAAAAGTATAAATAAGTCATATTTAAAAGAAGAGTTAATTTTAAAAAAACCCTCTCAACTATGGGGATTGTCTTAAAAACTCACTCAACTAATTCAATTTGACAAAACCCCTTATTCTGGGGATGTTATAAATAACCTCTCTCAATTTCGGTGCAATTTTAGAAAACATCTCTCAACTATAGTGTGTCTCATAATAACTCCCTTAATCTTTTACACTTCTATCAACAAACCCCCTTAACGTAGTTACTTCAATATGTGATTTGGACAAAATACTATATTGAAGAAAGAAATTTAATAAAAAGAGAACCTAAACTGATAATAAAAGGACCATGACCAATTTATAATTATTTTCCCTCTATATCACCTCTTTTTCTTTCATCTGGCAAAAACCAAGGTAATTCTTTTATGATTGATGAATATTTTGGTATTTCCAAGTCAAGTACTTGTCACATAATAGATAAGATATAATGATATTAGTTTTGAGAGGTTAAGTTTAAGTGAGACAAGTCCACATGGATTAAATCAAAAAAAATTAAGCTGAGATAGATTATCTACAAAATACCCAAAACTTGACGGAGATCTACTCAGTTTTAAATAGTGGGGGGGGGGGGCCCCCCCCCCCGGAGTGGATTGACATGCCTCCAATAATTGAGCGGGAGTTTTCTAAAATTAAACCTTAAACAAAAGCACAAGTTAAGGCACATGTGACATCAATTTTGTATGAGTGGAGTTTATAGCAAGTCTATCACTCAATGAACTGTTTGGGTTATTTGTCCTTAAATTTATCCTACACATCAACTCTAAAAAATTTGCTATAAGAATCTCTAAGAGAAATTTAATATTTATTTGGGATGGATATGTGATCCTTCTGATTCCTCTTGTCTTTCATGATTTGTAATAAATTAGTTGACAAAATAAATTAAGTTGTCATTTTATATTACTCGCCTTCTTATAAGTTTATGAAGCTCATAGCTTGGATATGAATATTATTATAGATATTGTATTCTTCTAACTCCTTAAGCTAAACCTTTGGATGTTGTTTGATATTGGATAGATATGAATTATTTTGTTAAAATACAATCAATATGAATGTATAATATGTATAAATTATTCTCAAACTATATTTTATAATTTTCTAAAACTAGAGAGTAATCATTTTGACAAATCAATTAGTAATTGGGAAGATATAAAAAGAGTACAACGTCAGATTTTGGAACTGATCAAATAATTTATATTTTCTTTCTTGATTGAATTTGCACATTCTATTAGAAAATTCTAGAAAAATTTTCTTGAATATCATAATGCTCGGTCGCCTGATAAACAACAATGAAAGTAAACAACAAGTGAAGTAATTTTTTTATAACTGAACAAAATCCTTAATGACTAGATAAAACTACTATTTTTCTTTGATGAATTCAAGAATTTATTTTTTCCACTAATAATTATAGTTTTTTAGTATTGTTCCCTTACATCATTAATATTTGAAAATTATACATTCAAATACTAATCAATCTTAAATTATTAATATTTTAAGGCTTTAAGCGTAACTATTTCTCAGGAAGATAAAATGTTAAAGCCACACATGGAAATATCTAAAAAAGTTAATAATTTAATATATTATGATAATTATAAATTTTTTTGTAACCATGTTGTAGTAAATAAATAAACTTAAAGTAAATAACTAAATTATTTGACGCGTGCAGTGCACGTGCATTCCACCTAGTATATATATATGGTAAAGTATTTAATATTAATTATACTTCATTGATGAACACCTAAATATGTGGGAAAGTGAGGAAGTTCATAATTAATAAGATTTTATGGACAATCAAAAGATTGATTATAAGAAATGGTATAATTGCAGATTATCAAATTTTGAAAGGGCAAAAAAGGATTTGACAAGGTATTCTCTTTTATAACTAGTATAGATTTAGTAACTTTGTTAGAAGAAAAGCTCACCAACGATGTTAAGAGGGATATTTCTTTGAGTGATGCTATCTAGATTATATATTTTGTCCTCCTATTGAGAATATATACATATATACACATAGACACACTAGTGTAACGCACATGTTTTGTACGAGAGCAAACCTATATTGTTTTATATTTTTCAAAAAAAAAAATTGTTGGCTGAAAAATACTAAAATTACTTGTATAGCAATATAAATTATGAACAATTATAATTTTTTTAAAATAAAAAATTGTACGATAAAATTGTATATAAATAAATGTACGATTAATTATTATAGTTTGGGTAATAGTTATAATTTATTCATAATTAATTATAATATATTAAATAATGTATTCTCTTTTAAATATAACAATATTATACATATCATAATTATAATACTATTAGTAACTATATTTAAATTTCATAATTAGCTTATTACACTATTAATAAATAATTTACTAAATTGTATAATTATTAAATTACAATATAATTCATTAATTTTAAAAATACTATTAAAACTATTATACTATTAATACTATTGTAATTACAATAAATATAGATTATTTTTCATACTATTATCATACTTTTAAAAGACTAATAAGATGAAAGGTAACGTGTGGTCCTCTAGAAGACGTGAAACCCAAAGGCATAGGACATAAGCCTAATGAATTTTTATTAATTTTTTAGATTTTAAAATATTATGTGAATATAAATTAGAGATAAATTTTAAATATTTAAAAATTATAATTTAATAATAAAATAATAGTGTGACCAAAGGTTTTGGAAAGTGAGGAAATGTATAATTAATAAGAGGTTATAAATAATTAATGAATGATTAATTATAAATAATAACATATTTGAGAATTGTCAAATTTAAAAAGACAAAAATGGAAATCAAAAATTTTGACAAGGCAATCCTCTTTTATATGTGGTATAGATATAGATATAGATATGCCTATCTATTTGAACGTCTGACATATAGTTTGACTCATAAATTCAGGGCCTTACCAAGTTTTTTTTAATATTTTTTAAATAATATGCAGCTAACCTCATTAATTAGGATAGTTGGATTGCCCGTGCAATGTACGCGGTAAAATATTTACTATTTATTTTTAATTTATAATTTTATTTAGGGAAAGATTTGGTATAAATATTGAATGTAAACAATGGATCAAACATATAGACAGAAGCTAAAAAGTCATAACATTTGAATAATGAAATTACAGTTAGTGATTGATTGGGCGATAGTACACTGGTTGCATATATAACATGATCGATCAATCAAATATTGTCACAAGAATATACCTAAAAGTAATATTTAATGATGTAGATGTAAATCCAAGCTCATGGTATTAGAACCTTGACTAAGCCTTTGCAATACCTAATGTGTGAGTACATATACACCCAAGAAAATTTCATAATCCGCTGTAAAATCTAAAACACTCATTAAGGATTCAACAAATTAAGGCTTCACAAGCTCCAAACACACCATTTCCATAATCCAAAGTTAGAGCACGACTAAATTTTATTTCACAACAATGTAAGAAGACAATCTCTTTTTTTCCCTCGTAGTTTTAACTCCAAGAACCCTTTCTAGCTAAGTCGACAGCTGAATAAAAAATTTCACTAACAACCTTCTGGTTAAACTTTGTCCTTCCTTTAGAATATCACCTGCTATCTTTAGCATTCTCTACATTAAGCCGGCCCATTTGATGCTGAAGATCCACAAGAGAATCACTTACTCCCTTTGCCTTTGAACTCTTTTTTGAGTCAACAAACATTAGTTCTAATCTGTATAAAGCATATACATCACACTTGTTGATCTCATACTCAAAGAGATGTCATTCGCAGTTGTTCAGTGGTTGTGGATCCATATAATAGGACCTCTTCAGTCCTCCAAGCTCCTCCATTATTAATTTACTTTCTAGACTCATGCCAACCACGCCCATTATAATATGGCATGTGTAAATGTATCAGTGTGTGCACACATATGTTTATACGTATGTACATACACAGATATGAATATGTGTCTGTGTGTGTGTTCATGCAAGTTTATATGTATATACGTGCAATTATTAAGGTAGAAGTACTTTTAATGTTTCTATATCTGTTGAATAACAATCATGACACTTGGATCTCAAAGCTAAGATCATAAATTCTTTACCAAACATCAAGAAAATAAAAGCGACTTGTGTTCATAAAATTTAGTTGAACTAAGTAACACAAATAGAGCTGGGTGAAAATTATAGGATGATTGTGCAGTGTATAAAGGGAAGACTTGAGCAAGCTACAAGCTCCTAAATGCCCTTTCTATATATAACCTCTGTAATTTTTCAAAATCCAACAATAAATTATGTAGTTGTAGCTTCAAGCGCTGAATCTTATCATGAGTTCATATTTTGTGATTATACAGTTATTATGCTCTCACTTATTGTATCATATAAAAATAATAAAATATAAATATTTTTTTATTTCCAAAGCTCAAAACAAGTAGGCAGTTAGTCTGACACATATACAAGCATCAGTTCGATTACCTAAGTTAGTATTTGCTTGAATTTTCATATTTAACCTCTCATTGAACTTCACTATCCATAACATTTACTATAATCATTTAAAAAACTTAAATTACTTCAACAGAATATCCATAATAGATTCTTTATTAGTTAAGTTACGCATAAATATTAGGGGAACGAAATAATTTGGAGGACAAATAAGCAATTGTAGTGAATCGTGTATGCGGATTATATTATTAACAATCATAAGCATTATTGAAATCATGCATACAAACTTATTTGGCTGAGTCTTCTTTCATGGCTGCAGCTGTAAATAGTATCTTCTCAAGGTTACTATCCATCATCAAGAATTCCCCAGTAAATTATTATATCTATCAAAGATCCTAGCCATGACCTGGAATTCTCTTTGCACAACTATAACATCTTCGCTGGAATGAATACCATTTAACGTAATATTATATGTTGTGAGTGTGCTGTTGACATAAACATGCGGATTTTACGTTGTAGAAGAGATCCATGTGTCAAAGAAAGAATAGTATGACATAGTTAAACTTATATACCTCCTAGCTTCCCAAAATCCTACATGTGTACATGCATATGTCACAGCTGGCACATAAATACCTCAGATACAACATAATTTAAATTTAAAACATCAAAAATCTATGTAATTGTCCTCCATCACCCCCTTTTTTTACTTTTGGTTTTTAGTGGTGGGTATTGTCATGATTGTCACAGAAATACCTAAGGTAAAAACATAGTTACTTTTAAATCAAAAATATGTTTTCCCTCCGTCATTGTTCTTCTTTTTATCCTTTACTTTCTGCTCTTGGGGATTTGGGTGTTTCGATCATCTTTAAATAAAATTATGAAACATTCACGTACTTATTAACATAAGTTGGTCCTTTTCTATTTATAAATGCGCTGAGAAAAGTTGAAAGCAGAGCTATGAACATATAAAATAGAGAAAATATAAAAACTTCATCGTGAAACATGTGAGTAAAAGCAAACTCATAACCTTCCTATATGTACATCAAAGCCCCCGACATATACAATAAGAACATATATGATCAAAATCCAAATCCAATGCTAATTAAGCCTGATGAAGCCTAATTAACTCGAACTCCTAGCCTAATTAAGCCTAGCCCTATCTAAAATTAAGCATTAACTAACCCTACGCTTTTGGATCCTTAATGAGGCTGTATGCGAAAATTTCAGAACGAAATTAAGAAATTTAGAAAATGTAAGAACATTCACATATGCAAATATCATAGCTAACGTTATTTGAAATCTAATAATCAAGAAATAAAGCGCACAGAGAAAGAAATTTAAAATTCATAAGCAATTTTTAGAAAATGATCAAATCATACCCGAATATTTTCTCTGATAAAAAGCTTCGTCAATGAGTTTCCTTCGTGATCCTTCCCGGTGCCTAAAATCTGAGAATTGAGGAGATCGATGGCAGAGGGGGTGCGGTGATGATGAGGAGAATAATAATTATCTTTGGCAATTGATGAATTAAGATAGTGGGATGATTTGCCGGAGTGAAGTCGGAACCGACGGAAGGGAGAATGAAATGAACGAATGTTAGGCTAGTGATTTTTGATTTCTGTGTAACGAAAAAAAGGAATAGCTTTGTTATATTTACAATAGATGAAAGATAATTTGGGGTAGAGAGAGTTTTTCTAGTACTCACTCTTTTAAAGGGAGATTGATTAAGTGTTGGGTTCCAATACTACAACCAAAAAATGCCGAAAAAAGTTCACAATTGAGCAATTCTAAAGAGGATCTTTTCGCATTTATCAACGCTCAGATATGGGGAAAAAACTGCAAATTACGTAACTTCGGGGGGTATATAGCTAAAACCCACCTTTTTATTATTTTCACCGTTCGCCGCCTCTCCCTCGTTCTTCATCCCTTTTCCCTGGATCCCTCTCAACCATCCCCCTTTCGGCAAATCGAGATTAAAACGGTGGCCATGGCGCTCCCAAGATCCGATCTTTTCTCTAGAATTCGATCCTCTTCGAAGGTCAATTTCAATTTCTCAATTTTCCATTTACATCAGTTTTTTTTAAGCGTAATTTCTAATTGATCTCCCGCTCCTCTCTCATTTTGCTGCTGTTTTCTTGCAGGCCGAGGTTCTTGTGCCGCGTCGCGGGTACCATATCGATCTCGGCGCTCGCGAGAAGGCGGTGAGATTTAATTTTTATCTTTTATTAGTTTATCTTTATTAAGAATTGGCCACCTTCGGCTGCACAAAACATAGTTGGATCTGCGCATTGATCTAGAGAGAGAGAGAGAGAGAGGCAAACATGTCTTCTAGTGGATATAAATTAATTTTTAGGGAAAATTTTGTGCGTTATGTCATATAAGCTCCCATAAAATTACTACGAGCCTACGAGCTTATGCAATCTTAAGATCATTTGGTCATCCCCTCGCTGATGAATCCATGAAAGAGCTTAGACCCTGCTTCCGCCCTCGTCAGGTCAAAATTGCAATCGAGGGATGTGAGCTCTTTGCGAGGCCTGAAACCTTGATCGAATTTCTTATGATTGCCACCAATCACGGGTCAATACTTTGTTATGAGAGGAGGGTAGAAGCAACAGCCGAGTGGAGAGAAAATGGCGTTAGAGATGAAGATTATGATGCTAGGCTCTTCACCTAATGTAATTAATTACTTTATTCTCAGTGTTGAAGATTATGTGACTTTGATTATTGATCCTGAAGTCTGAAAATGTGGTCGACGTAATTATTGGTCTTGGTTAGTCACCACTTGAGAGAGAATTTGTTTACTGCGGTTACAAATGCTCATCTAAAATAGTCTTATTAATATGAGCATGATTGTCTGGACCTGCTAGATGCAGTAGCAACAAGAAATGACAATACTAGGTAAAGTAAGCTTTATAATGGGCTTTTGGCAATAAAGAGGGGTCCATCACTATTTAATCATTATCATTTGTTGCGAATTTGTTTGACTATGCCTTCTTAGTCATTCTCATCTATTTACCTTCAAACTAAAAAAATGAAATTCTAGAAAAAGCGAAGAACACAATTATGCATTACTAAAACCCTTTACAAAATGAGAAAAAGAAACACTATAGTCTATAGTCGATGAGCCCCATGTGATTAAATCTTGAATTTCGTTGTTAACAGCTCAAACCAACTTACAGAATCCTAACTGTCTTTATATCACCATACACCATGTTCAATTTCGAACCACATTCTTCCCTTCCACTTTCTTCCCCTTTGCCTCCATCATAAATTTAGAAAAATTGTAGGTTTATCTCGAGACTTTATATACTCCGACATTTCAGCTCCCTATAATTTGATGAAGACTCTCCAACACGGTTAGTCTTGTCTTGATTGATAACTTCTTCGCAATATTGAATAAAAGCTAGGCTGTATCTCCAGTCACGCTTGACTCTGCCACCTGCCCATCTTGCGGAGCAGCTCTGAGATATGACCCTGCCTGGATTCACTAAAGTCGTGGACCATAGCTTCTTTCTCCCTAAGATGACAACGGAGAAGATGAATTGGTTCTAAGAACATTCTTCAGCTTTCAAGAGAACGAGTCTTGCACCCTCCAACAGGTTTTGCAGAGATTGAGAATGTAGGCTTGACCTCCTATAAGCTGAAGAATATTGTTGAAACCAATTTAATTTCTCTGTCGTCTCTGAGAGAAAGGAGCTATCGATCACGATTTCAGTGGGGGTGAGAGTGGGCCTCCTCCGATCTCTAAATGGCTCACCAAGATAGGAAAATGATGAAGAATTAGGTGCAACAAAGTTTGTGTAGCTTTCTGATGATCTTTCTAAGCAGTTCTCAAGGGAGCGGGGAGCTAGGACCAATCGTGTTGGGTAGTCTCCATCAATTACATGGAGCTGACATACTGGAGGAGAGTTCTATGGATGGTGCGACTAGCGTTGTCAATGTGCGAGGCGCAAAGTATTTATACATGCACATGCGCAAGGTGCAATGCAATGCACACACTCGAGTGATGCAGGGTGCACACTACATACATAATTTTTCAAGATAGATAGTTACTCATGAAAGAACATGTTAGGAATTTACATAAAAAAAGTATGGCAGGATAAATAATCTTACTACCAAATCATAATATATATTCTTAATTTCTAACACTAACACATTCAACATAGCAGCAAAGTTCATAATTTTTTCAAGTCAAGTGTCAAATCAAGACTAATATCCAAGCAAAATCAAGTAGTAAATGAGGATTAGTGAGGGTCGATAATTGGAGGCTACTAAAAAGGCATAATGATTTATTTTACTTTTAGGGATATTGTGTCGAGTATAAAGACTCGATTGAAATGTTGACAAACAAAATATACGAGGCTATTTACCTTGCGTAAAGTCAAGATGCTTGCAAGGCGCAAAAGGCGTTGCTGCATCATGTGGGGTGCTTCGCTATCACCCTGCATCGTAGGGCGAATAAGAGGCAGTGAGGCACACGCCTTTGAAAGCATTGGTGCTGACATTTTTCATTTTTCAAAGGTTTTTTTTCTTATGAAGCGGCAAGGGGAGGAGGAAAAGAAGGGGTTTTTCAAAGGGTATTCTTATGGAACGGCAAGGGAAAGGAGAAGGGGGTAAGGTATAGAATTGAACACATGTGTTTGATATTAAGGCGGTTAGGTTTAGTAAGAGGGTTTGGCTCGTTAATAGCAACTGAATTCGAATTTATATTTTCATGGAATAGCCAAGTATAATGTTTTTGATTTTGTGAGGAGTTTTAATAATGTATTATGAGCATGTTTTTTAGAATTTCATATATTTAATTTGAAGATAAATGGATGAGATCGACTGTAGGAGGTCTTAGTCAGACAAATTCATAAAGATAAATGATTAGGAAGAGATGAAACTCTCTTGGTTGACAAAACCTATTCTTATCATTTCTTATGCTGAGTTAGCTAGACAATTATATTTATATTATTAAGACTAGTAACTAGTTAATATAAATACTTGCAATCACCAGAAACAACTCTCTCCCGATGAGTAACTCACCAACAGAGACTCCTTGCAAGTTGTAAGTAAAGTGTTGCTGCACATTGTGCACAAAGATGAGCTATTACGTAGGCTATCTTTTCAAACTCTGGATCCATTATTGGAGTTGTTCCATCTTTCAAAATGGAGAAAACTAATGACCTTTGTGGTTGGTGAAACCCAAGCTTTAGAATCTCAGTACTTAACGCAAATCTCTCTCCACTTTGATGTTCATCCAACCTCTTCCAATAACAAAGACTTGAACCACGATTGACAGCAACTGTAACAAATTCGATTAGGGTTTCAGGCCTCACGATGGGCTTGCAGTGGCATATCAGAGTCTAATCTAGTGACTTCATAAGCAGTGGCAGTGGGAGCAAATTTTTAGCTTTCATGGTCAGATTTAGTATCAAAGGATGATCAAATGATCTTCATAGGAGAAGAAGTCAGTGGTGAGGATCCAGCCGTGGGATGAAAAGATCAGACTCTTCTGATGAATATGGGGGAGATCGGGGTTGTAGAATATTCTTTTTCGTGTAGATTTTGTGTTTATATAAGCGAGGATTCGAGAATTTGTTTGTGTAAATTTTGTGTCCGTATAAGGTGAACAATATGAACTGTGTGCATGAGGAGAAGATACACTAACAGTAGAGTACTCCTACTTCAGACGACTGTTATTTCTCCTATATGATTATTTTACTGGCTCGGGTACTTGTAGTTTTGGTGCTTTATTGCAAAGGGTATTCCATAGGACTTCAGAACAGTTTGACAGTATTGTGAGTGCTTACTGGAAGACTCGAAGTCACATCACTTGCATTTAATCCGCCCAAGTAGACTTTTTAGAAAGAAATTATGTTAACTGTCTTTTGTACTTGAGCGACCTAGATTTGTTTGCAGGCTTGCATATATTTCCAAGCGATAATGTTTAGCCTTTATAATTTCTCCTGAGTGTTGTACTTGTGAATTAGGCATCTTATATTGGAGATTGCTATAATGTCTGAACTCTGAAGGCATAAATTTTTAAATTCATTCAACCTTCTTCCTTTTTCTTGGTATTTTAGTTCTTGATCGACTGAATTTGGAGAGGAATTTTGCTGAAACCTGAGTTTTTTCAATCCTATACTCATGCATTTCTTTTCAAAATCTCTGTGAAGACTCTCTTATGTAGAATATATTGTTAGAATGTTTTCCTTTGCAATGTAGCTATTCCTGGAGGAACTTCATCGAGTAAATAATTCCTATATGTTTCTTCTTTCTCGTAATGTAATCTTTACGAGAAAGAATAAACTATTGAGGTCAAGTGGTATTGCAATTTATTTAGTTTCTCATCTTTTATTCGACGGATATGTGCAGCTATTGGAAGAAGACCCAGCATTGAAGAAGTTTAAATCATACAAGAACAATGTGAAGAGAGTTTCAAAAATTGGAACTGGTCTCACAGCCCTTGTAGTCGCCGGTATGAAGTAGATTAAAATTGGTTCTTCTTTTTTGTAAAGTTAACTTATTCAATGATTGTCATCAAAATTAATGAACAGCCTAATCTGAAAGTGATCACGTCTCTTCCAATGTCATTTTCTGAAGCGCAAGATGTACATTTTTGAGTTGATATCATCTTTCATTAGGAAATGTCCGTTATGCCTTTGTTTGCCTTGTGATATTTTTGAGTTGATATCATCTTTCATTAAGGGAACATATCTATGCTTCAATATCTAAAATTTCTGTTGGGGAATAATTAGCCTTTTTCTTATATCCCCGTAACGATAATATATGCACATGCTTTTGCTAGATTATTTTGCGTAAGTTACTCATATAACAGTTAATTTTTTCTTGTTTGCTTCAGCATGCACCTATGAGATCTTCACGGTGGCGGCAATGAGGAAGATCTAGAGTTATATTGATGGGGATTCAGACTCTTCCAATAAAAGATGGACATGAATGCCTTCTGAAGCTTCACAGAGAGTCCAGATTGGATCTGTTTGTTGGAAGACTATATATATATATATTTTTCATTGTGATGTACAATAAGCATGCAGATAATGTTTTTTGCCTGTTTGAAGGAGGAACTAATGTCAAAAAAAAAAAAAAATCTTGATGAGAAGCCCAACTTTTTTGTATTTGAGAATTTTGATTTTAGCTTAAAATCTGTGTGGAAAGAATTCTCGGTGCTATATATAGCGTGCATGAAGTTGCCTATCCTAAGCGCTATATTGTCTTTTTTTTTCCAATTGATTGCCAGTATAATATCAGTTTGCATCATCATGAAAAGCAATTGTGCTGTAGACACATATCCAAAAAATCTGTTTTTTTTTTGTTTGAAAACTCAAGTTCTTTGATTTGAATTTTTGTTGTATGATATCCAATTTGGGGTTTGCTAATAGCCTTTATTTTTCGTTTAACATATTCTTTTTCATCCAATGATTATTCAGAATTAGTTAACTATGACAAATAAACTAGTATTACTCATTTCTTTCTTCCCCCCCTTTGTACGTATGTATGTATGTGTGTCTGTGTGTGTCTGTCTGAGTCTGTGTCTGTGTGTGTCTGTGTCTCTGTCTCTATGTCTCTGTGTATATATGTATGTATATGTGTGTATGTGTGTATGTATGTAGGTACGTGCGTACGTATATGTATGTATGTAGGTACGTACGTACGTACATGTATGTATGTAGGTACGTACGTATATGTATGTATGTAGGTACGTACGTACGTA
>BQKN01001102.1:349829-365607 GCA_022839385.1 Asparagus kiusianus
TTGCACGCGGGGAACTAAAATGCCCCAAAAAAACCCTCTAATTTTGTCACAAAAATTAAATTTTTTTAGTTACCCCCCTCCCCCCCCCAGCCCTTTAAAGTAAAAATTAAGAATCACCATGGTTAGGGGGAAGAATCTAATGATAGATTCATCTTGATGAGCGATTTCTTAAGCAGGAACATTTCAATCGGGAGGTTTCAGCAAGAACGTACGAGCTACGATAAACAATGATCATTAAATTCGAGGCTTTGATGCGAGAAATTAGGGTTTCAAAGGACGCAAGAGAAGAAATCAAGGTACCTCAGTTCCCATCCCCAGTTTTCCCCATCGAAATTCGGTAGAATGCAGAGAAAGTTCATTTCTTGGTTACCAAAATCGCGTAAATCGCGTGAAGCTCAAGTCTTTAAACCTTGATTTACCAGTTTGCATTGGTATCATTGCTTGAATAAATGTCTACGCGGAGAATTGTATTAGGTGAGGAGCGTTTAAAGAAGCGATCTTTTTCTGGTTTCGGTTCCCATTGATACCACACAAGAATATATACAGCCAGGGAGTATCATAGTAAGTTAGGTGATGGGTTTGCTTGATGGATTGCCCAGCGAGCGTGTAATTGATAAATTCATCGAGGCCATGGCAGTCGCGCCTTCGTGCTTGAAAGAGGCTGTTTTATAGGCAATGCTGTTTGGAGATGAAAGCTCACAAACCAAGAAGAGTAGCTTTAGCAATTCCAAGAGCTCGCGATCTTCAGGAGCCGGCCAAGTCATGAAGTTTAAGAGCTCGTAAAGTTGGAAGGTTGAAGAGAACTTTATTTAGGAGGAATCTTGGAAGAATGCGGCGTCGATGCTATTTGTGGCATACCAGCTGCTCACACCATTAGAGTGATGGTGTACGTCAACGCTAAGTAGTTGGTGAAGCAATTGGGCTTGATAATGGAGGAATCTAACGAGTTTGACGCCATGATAGCTGCTGGAGATATAAGCATTGCCTCGGATCGGATGTATGTAGAAGCGTGATGCTGAGTCGCCAAGGAGTGAGCATGCTCGTGGATTTGGCTGTGTTATCGAAGGGAGGTAGTGAAGTGTTACTGGGTGCAGATTGGATGAGTAAGTTAGACGACATAAACTTCAATTTTAACAAGCTTCAGGTGAAATTTTCCTTTTGATGGTCAAGGAAGAGTTTGGCAAAGTATAAAGCCTAATGGTGCAGAGGTTAGTAAGGATAAGGGGATGGCTAAGGACGAAGCTCAGAAATCCGACTTCAATATGCGTCCTCGACACTGATATGGACTCCATTGACTCCAGCATGATGCACGCCAAGGAGAGCAAGGTCACCCTGTTCCTCTTTCTCATAAAAATCCATTGTCGCCTGAATTATAAGCTAAATTTCTAGATATGCTAGATCTTTTATTTGGAGATGGGGTTCCACAAGAATAACCTCTACAGACTGGAAAATAATAAAGAATGATGTGGTCACCTAGTTTGGCTGTAATTTCTCTTAAATGAAGTGCACAATCCACTATAAAATTAGAAACATAATAATTTGATGATGGATTTGATTATATTAGACATTCTCATTTAGACAGCTCATTCAATTCATAATGCGCTACGAAAGGTTCAATTGCCTATTTCTACCATCAATAATGAGCCAATCATCATCATAAAGGAAAGCCAAACCTTAAATAAGGCCCGTATCTATAGTCCACAATAGGTGTGGGAGGTGGCCCAAACACGAAGCACTTAAAATGTATTGCTTGATTTGGCTGAAGTCTTTTTCAATGCTGGATAGATAATTTGATAGCCAATAATATTTTTCGTGCTACAGAATGTGACTAACCGACATGTAACTAAGCAATACAATAAATTGGATGAAATTTGCAGTTTTTTCCTTGTGAAAACTTTACAACACCAAGTATTCTACTTTTTATTCTCAATACCTTCTTGCTTATTCTTGATGCCTTTCTCATTTTATCTTGCTTCGTAAAATCACCCCACTTCTTCACTAACTAAAGATATTGACATTTGCAAAACGTGTTGTGGTGTGATTGTTATGACTATATTTTGAGTTGTCATCCCTTGATACCTTTATGTTATTGCCAAATAATCAAACATTTAAGATTATTCTTTTTTTTTTTGATATAACTCCCACCATTTTATTCATCCATTCATGGTTCTTGCTCTAGCTAGGGTTCAAGGCCGTTAGCTTGATTCAAAATGTCAACCTACTGTAGCATCATGCTTGTTATTTTTTGAAGGTTTGGTTCTTATTTCCATAGCGATTGTGGCTAGAAGATGTCTTATGGACTTAAATATTTCAATTTGTTCTTCTATCACCACTCCTGTTATGCAACTTCCGCTTCGATCTGCAGATTCTTATAGAAAAAATACCCTTATATCTTCTTCCTTATCTCCATTACATGTTAGCTTTACATTACAAGTTTAAGTTTTTTTATTGACGGTTTATTTTAGCAAAGATATGAAGCCAATCAAAAGAATACTCCATATGTCGTCGTACCACAAAAGAAGTTTGGACTTTAGGCACTTGCTGTGTACTTGCTTTTGCACGAATTGATTGTGAATGTTGGCCGATTACACTTAGTTAGCATGCAATTGAGCTGCTTTATATCGTGAAAGAATGCTTTGGCACCGGCCAATAGTAGAAAAAGCTTATGAACAATCTGCATGTGGTACACTGCGATTAGCTGAAAGTACATGATTAATTTCTATTAAACTAGACAGCCTGCATGGTGTCAATTAGAATAATGCAGCGATGCGTATCTCCTCTGATTATTAAAGGATGAAGTGGTCCTGATGCAGTCAATCCTGATCATGTGTTTTCTGTTCCTACAGAACCTAGTCCAAATAGAAAAAAAATTGCTAATAAAATGTATATTGCATAATATAAAGATTGGTTAAACCGTTAAATAATATCA
Organism: Asparagus kiusianus; assembly: GCA_022839385.1. NCBI lineage: Eukaryota > Viridiplantae > Streptophyta > Magnoliopsida > Asparagales > Asparagaceae > Asparagus > Asparagus kiusianus. Next base: position 352,759 of record BQKN01001102.1, read on the forward strand.
GGATTAGGCCATATACGTCGGCGCTGCTCTAGCTGTGCATGAAATAAGGCTTTCCAGGTTTGGTGTGATGCTAAGGTTTCAAACTTGATATCTTAAGAAAACTAATTGTTATATGATGATATTTGATGATGAAAAAGATATCAATTGTAACTTTAGTTGGTCCTTTATAGCCGGCCATTGGTAAGTAAGATGTTGATATTTAATATTTTCCATGTAATGAAACTGAAGTTAATTTGATAGCGTAAAGCATGACACCTTACATTACATACGTTTTCGACCGTATTATATTCTTAATCTAAGAAAAAGAAATGAAAGGATGAAAATGAAGTGATTGGAACATGATGTCATGTGTCAGTATAGTCCCACAGTGGAAGAAAGCATAATGAAAATAAAAATTGAGACCGATACTTGATAGTTTAAATTTGGGAGATGACTTAGGGAAGGGAAGGAAGGGGACAAGTTTCCCTACCTTTCCTTCTGTAATATTTTGGCTCAAATTTCCCCTCGTTCGTCTCCTCTATCCTCTTAAGTGGAACCCCAAACAAGGTTAAAATTAGATTTCTCTTCCCCTCCCCCTCTCTACCCTCCATCCAAACAGGCCATTAGATAACGTGATCCCCGGCCAATGTTTAAGATCTATTAAAACTCCTCCCAGTCATAAAATCAACTATGTTAAGCATTACACTTGCTGGACCATCATTTCTTCTATATTCTATTGCTTAGAAACTTTCTCATAGTCTTCATGGAGATTAGAGGGATGTGGTCAACTTAAGATTTGATTAAATGAGCAAATGAGATCAGATCTTTTTTAAGGGTTGTGAAGAGCCTCACATCTGTCCATGGACTTTAGTATCTTATTCTACTATAGTATTGAACTTTTGACCTCTGAATAGATCCAACAATTTGTTGGGATTGTTTAATGGAGACCCAGCTCACCAAAATTAAACATCTCAGTATTGATATACTAATAATTTCTTAACCTCACAGGAGAATTAGGAAGGCTTTCCAGTGTAATGTGCATGGTCTGCTCCTAAGATTTCATGACTTAGCATGAAAAGTTCTGAAATTAAGTGATTCTTGTTCTTGAACTAGTATATAGTGTCCATATTACAATTTTAACCAGGTTCAGCTTATGCTAACATTGTTTTTTTTATTAACCTTGGCTAACAATGTGAGTTGATGTAGCTGTTTTCTAAACAATTTAGTTCCTTTCAGTAAAGAAAGCAAATTATATGTCGCCATCTACACGTTGTTTGATCAGAGGAAGACCTTACAATGGATTGATTTCTGACTAATTTTGCGAGCCTTAGATCACGAGAACTTATACTAAATATTAACTCACAGACATTTGCTTTGAAAAGATTAGTGCCTACGTAGTTTAACCTCACACTAATTGACAGAGACTTTTAAACAATACCTATCGACTTTACTTTCAGTATTTATCATTTGAATTAGACAAATTGCTGATATCCAAATTGATAGGTCAAAGTTTCCAGAGTTTCGAATGTCATAGTCCACAGCAACCATTTAGAATCGTTATACACACGAAGTACAGACTAGTGTTATGAAAATTTTCAACAAAATGTCATATTTCTCATTCCTGTATCATTGATTACACGAATAACAACAGCCGGTCCAACTTTGGGTTATTCTGTAAAAAGAGGAAAGAAAAGAAAGAAAGAGAAAAAAAAAACTGTCTGTTTGCTGTTATTCTCATTTCTTCAAGTGTCTCTCTTAGCTTTTCTGTGCCCTCCCTCTGAGAGAATTGAGGAGCCTTTGCCTTGCTCCTCTCATCATGCATAAGCTTCCTCTTCCCTGAATTAATCTCTGTACTATGATTCCCATAACCTGTCAGTATCTTTCAAACTAATTCACTATTATTTTCTCTCTCTCATTTGTCGGTCTTGAGATATAATTTGATGGGCAATCCATTAGGAGGCAGAGCAAAAGGTCCAAACTGAATCCCGGTCTCAGATCCTAGCAATGACCACCTGAAACATTCGAGAATTTGGATGAGGAAGAAATTAAGAAATATTGTAGCTCGAAGACGGTTATGAAACTGGTGTGAGCTTATGATTACCTGTATTTTGTGGTGAGGTGATGGAGGAGAACTAGGATCTCTAGTTTTGCCAGCTCGTTCCCAGGGCATGAATGGGTCCCATTTCCAAAGGGCATGAAAGTGTTTGGCTTGGGAGCAACCTATATCATGCGATAGTTTAGATAATTTTGTTTTGCATGTTAATTATAAGTCTATAATTTTGTTCCGGAGAGCCCACTTTTTTAATCGCAGTCGACTATTTTCTAATAGATGTTTGTCATTTGCTCTAAGTGAAAAGTGGAAATGAGTACGGATTACATATTGAGTGACTTAAAACTATAATAAATGGTTGCGACTGAGGAAGCTCATGCGTTTTCGCCATGAATATGCCATAGGTTTCTTACCTCAAACCTTGAGGGATCAAACTTTTCAGGCTCAGGAAAGTTCTCTGCACTGTGGTGAATGTTTCTAAACAGGGGAAGGACTTTCCATCCCTTCGGTATGAGGTACCCTACAGTACAAAATTAAGAAACATAGCCTTTAGCCCTAAACATCAAAGAAATAAATCATTTAAAGTTGAAGCAAGACACTTGAAAAACCAATGAGCTCACCATCATACTCCACATCCTCTACTGCTTCTCTAAAGGTGAAAGATAGAATAGAAGCAACCCTCATTGTCTCCTGAATCACCTTTAATGTGAAGGGCATCCTCTTTGTATCAGCCCAAGTCAACGTCTCCTCTTTAGTTTTCATTATCTCCTCTTGCTCCTCCTGTACAAAGAAATCACATCAAATATGATCAATTAATCCGGACTCTGATACCGCTTGTTAAAGAAGAAATCGACTGAATGGACGTCAAAGAACTTACAGTCACAGCTCTGAGGATGCTCGGATTTTCTCCCAAGTGCTTAACAACCCAAGTGAGTACACTGGCAGTAGTATCTCGAGCGGCGAAAACGACTCCGATGATGTTGTCGGCGATTTGTTCGACCGAGAGTGCTTCTTTCGGCTCCATGAAGGAGCCTAGAAGGTCGTTCACCTCCACATTCCTCTCTCTCCTCGACGAAATGATGCTTGCTACGATGTCGCCCAGCTGTCGCCTCGCCTTCATTGACTTGTGAAATAGCGCTCCCGGTACGTTGATGGGCATCGAGTTGTATCCTTTTTCTAACGTGTAGTAGTGTTTTTTTAGCTCATCGATGCAGGTGATTTCGTCCTGGCCAAATATTGACAGGATCGCCACATCGAACGCATACTGAAGAACAACAGCTTGAAGTTAGCGCATGCTCGTACAAACATTTGTTTATACGTTCAAATTTGTCTGAGTTGATAGGAAAGCATGACCACTACTATCGCCCGATTATGGACAGACCCCCTATAGTTCTATAGTTGCAAATAGACCGCCTGAGGTTGGAGAAACACCGTTTGATAAATAGACCTCACGACGGTAAAAGAGTAAATAAATTTCACGAGGGGTCTATCAGCAACAATAAAAATAAAACTATAAGCGGTCTATCTACAATTGCGCGATGGTGCACCCACCACGGAGTCTACGTAATAATTTTAGAGTGTGTTTGGTAACCTTCTAAAATTTATCATCACATGATTCTGACACTGACAAATGAATGTCAGATGTACTCCACGAAACGGTTAGCTTACTGTTTTCATTTCTTGAAAAGTGTTGACGATTTGCCCCTCCCACGACCGAAGGGCGCAGGCCGCGACCCCCTCGATCTTCGACACGCAAGCACGTGCAGCGCCCGGCATGAACGCACGGAGCACGAGCCTGCGCAGCCGGGCGTGGTACTCGCCGTGCTGGAAGAATACTGCCTGCCGGCCCAACATCCGCTCTTTGCTCGCCGGGAAAGTGGGCCTGAATAGGTGGGCCTTGGTCACAAGCACGAACCTCGCGGCCTGCGGGCTTGAGACCATTACGCACGGGCAGCCCAGTATGCGGGTTTTGAATATCGGGCCGTATTTTTTGTGTTTGAGGGAGAAGAAGGCGTTCGGGTTCTTGGAGTAGAGTTGGTAGGTTTCGCCTATGTAGGGGAGGCCCATTGAGCCCGGCGGGAGCGGCGGCGGGCTTCGTGCTCTCGGATTTGGGCCTGGCCTCTTTCTCGTGGAGAGAGTGTGGATGAGGAAGAGAAGGAGAGTGAGGAAGAGGAGCATTAATGAAATCATGTTTGAAGAGAGAGAGAGAGAGAGAGAAACAGAGGGTGTATTTGGATTATGTGTTTGTTGAGAGGAGAAGGGGTTTATATAGAGAATGAGAGGGCTGAGAGAGTAAATATATATATGTTATATATTATATTATATATTTATATATTATTATACATGGGATACGTTCAAGGGATGTGAGTAATAGCTCCAGATCAGCTATATATAATATGAGCACGGATTATGATAGATGTGAACGTAAAAGTAATAGAGGGAGAGCGAGAAGGAGGAAGAAGTTCTTGTTTTTGTTTCCTACTCGTGTTAATATAAAATAAACTGGCACGAACGGATTTCTCCGGGGTCCTTTGAGTGTTTTGTTTCGAATTTTGTTGTGTCCTTGCACTGTTTTTTTTTTTTTTTAATTTGGGAGAATTGCATATTTATGAAATAACACTCTTGTTCTGAGAAGAAGATATACACGTCTTGTTTGGTACGCGGGGTTGGAGTCAAGTGAGAATGGAAAGAATGTAGGAATGGAATGGAATAGATGTGAGAATGGAATGTGCATTCTCATTCTCATGTGAATAATCAGAAATTATTTGTTTATTTTTGTTCCCACTTAAGTGGGAATATCAATTCCTTATCAAATGGGTGAGAATAACAATTTCCATATAAAGTGGGAATTGATAAGAAATGAGAATAACAATTCTAGCGTCTAAAAATACATCGTGTTTGGTACACATGAATAAAGAGTTGGAATTGCATTTCATTCCCACTCATTCTCGCGTACCAAACAAAGCGCTAGTGTATTTGGTCCACTTAACAGGACAAGGGAGTTACTGAATCAGTGCGAAAGTTTTGAGGGTTTGAGAATAATTATATCTAAGATTGTTGCTTTCGGACCAGCTATCATAAGATTCATAACCAATGAATTCCGTCTATTGAGAAGTTCTCATGTTATCTGCAATATTACAAAAATAAATTTTGAGATGAATCAATAATTGATAATACATACATTTTAAAATCCAGGGGGTTAGAAGAAACTATTTAGAGTTAAGGGCCTTGGAAGTATTTCTTTGTTTATTTTTAAAAAATAGGAAAGAAGATATGTGGAGCAAAATTAGCCACGTGCACGTATAAATGACACGTAGTAGACGAGTAGGGTTGATAAAGGAACCGGTTTGAGTGCGAATTGGGGTTTGTTTGTTTGTCTCTTTGGTTATCGGCAGCTGCCAATAAAGATGATGTCGCATGCGTTTATGTAAGTCAAATATACATTATTTTCCTTTTAAAAATTATATATATATATATTTCTGTAAAAGTGTTTTTTTTGTCCTTTCGGGGCCATGGATTTGGAGTTAGCACCTGGCTTTGAATTCTAGGTATCTAAATCTAAATATGGACCAAATTCATAGAGGGCTACGATTACAAAGCAAAACTAAGTTTGCGTTTCAAGGACAAACTCTCAAATATTTTGGAAAGAACATTACGTGCATGATTCATTGAAATAAATTATCAAAAACATTTTTCTTTTCTTTTTACGTGATAAAAAGGTATACAAAGACCTAGTAAGCATAAGCTAGCGAAGATTGAGAAAACACATGATCCATCTTTATTAATGGGTGGTAAAGCACCAAACATTTTTAGTCTCTTTTCTTGCGAGCAAATTCTCAACAATATTCACGTGAACTCCTATCCAGAGTGTGTGCTCGAATAACTTAATTTCTCAGCATTTGAAAATTCTTAAAATATAGCACTATGTGTCATATCAGCGAGTAAATTGTCTCTTGACAACAGGATGTTAGATCTAATAAAAACTTGAGATCTAAATCATAAAGCCATGATTTAATTCAAAGAGATTAACAAGAATCAAAAGGTGCGGAAGCATATACCTGAATCCATTGAAGAAAACTTGATTAGGGTTTTGATGATCTTCTAACCTTAGGGTTTCTCTCTTATGAATCTCTTTAGATGGGGATAAGAGAATGAGAGTGGTTAACCCTAGATTAGGGACCATAACCCCTTATATATAGGTGTTGTACATTTGTAATTTGGCCCCTCATCAAATTACAATTACAACCTGGTATCTGCACATATAACCCCCATGATTTATTTAAATACGTATTAACCCAAATTGATTGATCACTTTAAGTGGGTTATCCTTAAAGATAGAAATACACATTGATTAATCATATGTGCCCACAAATAGATTTAATTAGATTTAAATCTAACAATCTCCCACTTGGGCACCATATGATTTCTTAAATTGTGTATAACCTTATGAGCTCAAAATTGCTATCATTAAAAAGATATTTCCAAACAATCTCGTCCATTGACTATATCAATATAGGATCAAAGCGGCCTTTGTCACATTTATCGTGACTCGACCCATCAATGGTCACATATACCAATATAATCAAACGACATAGATCAATCATGGATGTGCAGCATGAAAATTACATGCAATGTGATCAATACATGTCTATTTTCAACTGGTCCTCCTTTAGTGAGGTCAAAACTAAACATAATAAAACAGAGTGTCTTAACTGAATACTTTATTCTGATTAGACAATACAACCAAACACAAAGCACCAGAAAATTACAAACTCCCACTAAATCATGATATCCTTAAGTAACACCACACCCATATGAGTAGTATGCTCGTGAAAGACCTTGGATGTCAATCCTTTAGTAAGAGGATCTGCTATCATGGAGTTTGTCCCAATGTGCTCTATGGATATCTGTCCACTCTGTACCCTTTCTTTCACAACCAGGAACTTAATGTCAATATGTTTTGACTTAATTGAGCTCCTGTTGTTATTGGAATACATTACTGCAGATTTATTGTCACAATATAACCTTAGTGGTCTTTCAATATTTTCCAAAATGCGCAGTCCCGTGACAAAATTTCACAGCCATATTCCCTGATTGGATGCCTCATAGCAAGCTACAAATTCTACTGCCATAGTGGAGGAAGCTACTAGTGTCTGTTTGACACTTTTCCATGATATAGCTCCTCCTGCTAACATATAAATGTAGCCTGATGTAGACTTTCTGCTATCTAGGCATCCAGCAAAATCAGAATCCGAATACCCAATGACCTCCAAATTTTCTGATTTTCTGTATGTGGGCATGTAACCTTTTGTTTTCTGAAGATACCTCATAACCCTTTTGACTGCTATCCAATGATCCATACCAGGGTTGCTTAAGTATCTGCCTAACATCCTAACAATGTACGCAATATCCGGACGCGTACATACTTGAGCATACATTAGATTTCCTACAGCCGAAGCATAAGGAATCTTCTGCATTTCCTGAATTTCAAGATTACCTTTAGGGCACTGATTGAGACTAAACTTGTCTCCTTTAGCAATAGGGGTATCTCCTGGTCTGCAGTCTTGCATGCCAAACCTTTTAAGTACCTTATCGATATAGCTCTTTTGTGATAATCCAAGAATACCCCGAGAGCGATCTCGATGTATCTGGATCCCTAATATAAAAGAGGCGTCCCCAAGATCTTTCATCTCAAAATTTTTTGATAGAAATCTCTTGGTTTCGTGCAACATGCATATATCATTAGTGGCAAGCAATATGTCATCGACATACAGAACCAGAAAGATATACTTACTCCCACTGAACTTGTGATATACACAGTCATCAACAATGTTCATCTCAAAACCGAACGAGATAATTATTTGTTAAAACTTGTGATACCATTGACGAGGAGCTTGCTTGAGTCCATAGATGGATTTCTTTAATTTGCATACCATATTCTTTGGGTCTCCCGACACAAAGTTTTCTGGTTGCACCATATAGATCATCTCATCAATGTCGCCATTGAGAAATGCAGTCTTAACATCCATCTGATGTAACTCAAGATCATAATGAACAACAAGTGCCATGATTATTCTGAATGAGTCTTTCGAAGAAAACCGGAGAGAAAGTCTCTGTATAATCAATGCCTTCCTTTTGAGTATAGCCTTTAGCCACAAGACGTGCCTTATACCTCTCCACATTACCGTTTGCATCCCGCTTGGTTTTAAAAATCCATTTACAACCAATTGGTTTTGCACCTTCTGGTAATGGGACAAGTTCTCAAACCTTATTGTCTTGCATAGACTTGTACTCTTCATTCATGGCATCAATCCACTGTTGAGAGTTAGAACTTTTCATGGCCTGAAGAAAGTTGATTGGATCATCTTCCAACATTCCACTACTTTCCTCATGTTCTTGGAGAAATACAACATAATCATCCGGAATAGCATTTCTCCTTTCTCTCGTGGATCTCCTTAATGACACTGGTTCTTGAGGTTATTGAGTTTGTTTTTCTGGAACAGGGAGTTGATCAACATTGACATCTTGAGGTTCCGGATTTACTTCTTGAACAACAACAGGTATAGGAACCTGAATATTGTCAAAAGTAACTGTATGGATTGGATCTGAAGCCAATTCCTCCTCAAAAGCAATGTCTCTAACCTTATTTCTCCCCCCAAACTCAACATCCTCAAAGAATGTTGTTGTTCCCGTCTCAAAAATATTCCTTATAGTGGGATCATAAAACTTAAAGCCCCTAGAGCGTTCAGAGTACCCAATAAAGTAGCTGCTAACTGTTTTGGAATCCAATTTCTTTTCATTTGGCCTATAAGACCTTGCCTCAGCTGGACATCCCCAAATATGTAAATGCTTTAAACTGGGCTTTCGACCAGTCCAAAGCTCATAAGAGTTTTAGCAACTGCTTTACTTGGTACTCTATTCAGAATGTAAGCTGCTGTCTTAAGTGCTTCTCCCCAGAGTGACTCTGGTAAAGAAGAATGAGCAATCATACTTCTTACCATATCCTTAAGAGTCCTGTTTCGTCTTTCAGCTACACCATTCATGCTAGGTGAACCCGACATGGTGTACTGTGGGACGATACTGCATTCCTCTAGGTATCTAGCAAATGGTCCTGGACGTTGTTCACCTGAACCATCATATCTGTCGTAGTACTCACCACCACGATCAGATCTGACGGTTTTAATTCTTCGGTTGAGTTGATTCTCAACTTCAGCTTTATAGGTTTTGAACATGTCCAGAGACTCAGATTTTTTCATGAATGAGATATAGGTGCCCATAACGTGAGTAATCGTCTATGAATGATATAAAATATTGTTGACCATTCCAGGATTCTGTAGGGAATGGCCCACAAATATCAGTATGTATCAATTCTAAGACATCCGAATATCTGTTGGCACCTAATCTCTTAACTTTGGTCTGTTTTCCCTTGATACATTCAACACATATGTCGAAGTCCGAAAAATCAAGGGAATCCAAAATGCCATCAGACACAAGACGCTCAACTCTACCTTTTGAGATATGACCCAAGCGCTTATGCCATAATGACGCCGAATTTTCCTTATTTAATTTACGCTTAGTACCACGCGATTTCGCATGCAAAGTTTCATTATAAGAAGCAATTGTATCAAGCAAATATAGGTTGTCAAAAGTACTTAAATAACCGGTTCCCACAACATTTGAATTAAAAGATAAACTGAATTGATTGTTTCCAAATGAACAAGAATAACCTGATTTGTCCAATACAGAAACTGAAATCAAATTTCGTCTAAAAGACGGTACTACAAAAGTATCTTTTAAATCCAAATAAGAATCAGTTCCTAATAGCAACCTAAAATGCCCAATTGCTTCCACATCTACCGATTGACCGTCGCCCACAAAGATGTGTCTTTCAACATCACTTGGCTTTCGGTAGCTTAGACAACCCTGCATAGAAACACTTATGTGAGTAGTAGCACCAGAGTCTAACCACCAAGTGTTTCTAGGTACTGAAGCTAAATTAACCTCAGAACAGACCAAAGTAAGGAACGTACCCTTATTATCACGCCAAGCGTGATATTTTGTACAATCCTTCTTAACGTGTCCAGATTTGTTACAGAAGAAACAACCCTGATTATCCTTATGTTGTTTCTTCTTAACTGGACCCTTAGCAGCTTCCTTATCATTCTTCCTTTTCTTGCCCTTATCCTTAGAGGCATAGGCCAAATGAGCACTTTCTGTCTTATCTTGCTTCAACCTGTCTTCTTCTTACACACAGTATGAAATGAGCTCATTTAGAGTCCATTTATCCTTTTGACAGTTATAACTGACCTTAAATTGATTAAACTGTGCAGGAAGAGACAACAGAACCAGATGCACTAATAACTCATCACAAATATCGAGTTTAAGTGCCTTAAGTTTTGAAGCAATATGAGACATTTCCATAATGTACTCCCTGATATTTCCTTTGCCCTTATACTTCATTGAAATCAAGCGAGCTAAAAGCGTGCTTGTTTCTACCTTATCGTTTTTCACAAAACGCTTCTCAATTTCGGTAAGGAAATCTTAGCCTTAGTAATCCCTTCGGATTCTATGCCCCTGAAGGCTTCCGGAACGCCGCGCTTAATGATCATAAGACTCATGCGATTTGAACGCTCCCACTTCTCATGCTCCTTCTTTGCATCAGGAGTGCTATCCGCATTAAGAGGTTGGGGTTGTTCAGTTCTTAATGCATAGTCAAGATCCATGCAGCCAAGAACAATTAATATGTTCTCTTTCCAAACCTTGAAGTTTGTCCCATTTAGCATGGGAATTGAGTTGATGTTAGCAGAAATTGTTGCAGCAGATGCATTAGCTGAAATAAAACAAAAATGCCCACATCAATAACCATAATCAATAAAATTCAAATAATGACAATCCCCATCCAAGATACCGGCACAACATTAATATCAAGTCTTTGGACAGTAATATTAACTTGTAAGTGATATCTTGTTGCAATGATCAAACATTGACAATAACTCATGTCAAATAATGAAACTATCTTTGGATCGATTCATTATTCACATGTAAACCTTATAATTGTCACACGCTTATCATCGCATATGTGTATACAGTCTAAATAAATATTAACCTTCCTTTGGGCCGATTAAATATTTACACGAAAGTATACACACAAACATCTCACATTCCTCATGAACAATCTACACAAGAGAGGTTACTTTGGCAACTTCTTGTTTCAATTAATCAATTGGAGTGAGAGACAACCTTAATACCTTAGTGTCATAATATTTGAATTAAATAATTGATTAAAAACTGAATTAGATTTAAATTAAAAAATTTAAATCAACTGAATTTCCAAAAACTTAATTGGGGTCTCACAGCTTAATTAGGACCCATAACTTAATTGAATAAATTAAGTATACCAAAGTGGACCCATGAAAAGCCGAGGCTTAACCATAATGAACACGAAGTTCCCTTAACTTCGAACGCGAGGTTCGACTGTATTGAGTACGAGACTCACTTAAGCACGAACACGAGGTTCGTTTGAGAACGAACGCGAGGTCCGTTAAAAAAAAAAGATGAACGTGAGGTTCGTGAACGAACGCGAGGTTCGTTAAAAAAGATGAACGCGAGGTTCGTCTGAAGCACGAACGCAAGGTTCGTATGAAGCACGAACGCGAGGTTCGTCTGAAGCACGAACGCGATGTTCGACCTGAACGCAATGAACGAATGAATGCAATGTTCGTTTGAACGCAATGTTCGAATGAACGCAATGTTCGTTTGAAAACGAACGCAGCATTCGATGAACGCAGCGTTTGACGAACGCATGTTTCATTAGAGAACGAACGTGGGTTCGTTTGAGAACGAACGCAAGGTTCGTTTGAAGTTTTTAAGCCTCGCCAAAAAATTGAGGTAACCACCTCCTTAATTTGAGATAACCACCTCCTTAATTTGAGGTAACAACCTCCTTAAATTGAGGTAACCACCTCCTTAATTTGAGGTAACCACCTCCTTAATTTCCGCATGTTTTCACGCGCACGAACCCCTTGAGGGTTTAATCTGAAACCGCCGCCGCTGAATCAACTCCGACGAGGAGTTTTGGAGATTGACGACAAATCAAAAAATCCCAAAAAAAAAATAATTATTTTTTTTTCTGTCGATTTTTGAACTCAAATCATTTAGATCCAAACCTCAATAATTGAATCAAACACAAAAGAAATGAACTTTAGAGTTCATAAATGCTACAAATCCAAAAATCGAAAGAAAAACCAAACAACATGGAAATTTTACTATTCATCCGAAAATAAAAATCTTTACTGTTCATCCGAAAATAAATTTTTTACTGTTCACCCGAAAAAAGGATCCGAATCAAACACAAATTAAGATCAAAGAACCCTAATTTTAATCTTAATCTCTTAGAACAAATCAACCTGGCTCTGATACCACTTGTTAGATCTAATAAAAACTTGAGATCTAAATCATAAAGCCATGATTTAATTCAAAGAGATTAACAAGAATCAAAAGGTGCGGAAGCATATACCTGAATCCATTGAAGAAAACTTGATTAGGGTTTTGATGATCTTCTAACCTTAGGGTTTCTCTCTTATGGATCTCTTTAGATGGGGATAAGAGAATGAGAGTGGTTAACCCTAGATTAGGGACCATAACTCCTTATATATAGGTGTTGTACATTTGTAATTTGGCCCCTCATCAAATTACAATTACAACCTGGTATCTGCACATATAACCCCCATGATTTATTTAAATACCTATTAACCCAAATTGATTGATCACTTTAAGTGGGTTATCCTTAAAGATAGAAATACACATTGATTAATCATATG
>BQKN01001102.1:366007-401689 GCA_022839385.1 Asparagus kiusianus
GTCCAGTTGGAAAGGGTACTACAAGTAATTTGATTTATTCGTGGAAATTAAAGGGTATGTTGTTTCATCCATTAGTTGTAAGTTTGTGTTATATTTTTTCTATATAGATGTCCTTTCTTGCTCATTTGGAGTTAAATCCCTAGAAATTATTTAGTTTTTTGTATTTATTTTAAAGTTAATCTGAACTTGGAAACCACAGTTATTTTTACACAATCAAAGTTAAACTTTTGAGAACTTTGGGATCTTTTTGGGCAAAAAGTAAGTTTGGGGTATTAAGGTTCAATTGGTATAAACTTTGTGATATTACAGTGAAATAACCCTTTGTTTTATTTTAGTTCCTTCTATTAAGGCTTGAGAACAGTAATTATATCCTATTAGATTATTTTTAATGATATTAATGCTCATTTTTTCAATTTTTTTAAGTTTACCCATTTTTGGTACGTTTTTGACATTTCACTTTAATTTTGAATTTTTTCTACCTTATAAATAATAAAATAACTCCCCCCATATTTCTGAATACCGTTTTTACGCATTTATATTTTTCAAACTATATATGATCTTAAACTGATTCAAGTTTTCCGAACTTGCAATTTTCTAAACTATATATGCAACTTAGGTGGTATCATTTCTGACTACTTATATATTATTACTGTTTTATTTTGCATTCTTTTGCTACATCAATTTTTGTATATTAAACAAATCCGTGCATCGCACGGGCTTGAAACTAGTTACTTTTTCAAGAAACTAACCAAACATAAAGCTCCATATCAATATAGGATTTTGATTTAACTGATAGCTAAACATTAACCGCATGTACATCCAACCAATTTAGAGACTCAAATATATAAATCTTTGTCAACCTCTCAGACCCCTAATTAAGCATGGACCAACACCCCCGAAGTCAAAATGACATAATAAGAGCACATAAATGTAATTTATTTAGGGAGGTCTGCCCTCGCCCACATTATTAAAGGGAGCAAATCCAGACCTAGGGCAGACGTGTCGACCCCTCACGGGGAGTTGACATTCTTCAATGTTCTAGCCCATGTTATGATATCTTCGACGTTGACTTTGGACCTCGAGCTATGATATATATCTTGATGCATTAATAGAACACACATTAATTTGCGTATTATATAATAGTTTTTTTCAACACTAAATGTCTAAAACAACCTCAGACTTGGTGTCGTAAGCATCTTAATTATTAGTGCGTTAAACTAATTAATGTTGCATATTCTTCTGCTTAATATTCTAATTGGAAGAAAATATCATGTCATCCGTCTGCACGTATAGAACTTGGTTAATTTTTAATCTTTTAGATCTTGAAAATGGTTTTTTGCTCAACAATATTTGATAATGAATTTTTCAGATAAATTATATAATTGGCCGGTCAAAAGACCTTGAAAACACTAGTTTTGGTAGTACGTTATCTCTTAAGTATTGCAAAATTATAACAAAATATTTTCGGTTCTGGTCCCACAATTAAGTTGAGGAAAATGCCTTACCCAAATCCAATAATTAGTGACACTTGTCCTTGAGTTAATATTTTATCGGCTGATGCAAATCCTCGTGATATTTTACAAATTCAAAGAGCTCTATAATGAGCTAGTGAGGTTACCTCTAGCTCGAGCTTAGGGTTATATATATTGTTATAATTAAGTGTCGAGGAGCAAACATGTGAAAATCACGAAGAAGCAGACGAGTCTTAACTTGCTCCTTAACTACTCATTTTGTCCCTTCATATCCCCTAAATTATTATTTTTAGCTAGTCTCACCTTATCTTACCCTCTAAACTATTTAATTAGTTTCAATTGTTACCTTTTTAACTATTTTGAGTCTCATTAACTGGCATTATCACTTTATTCATTTAGAATAACATAAAATTAATATAAGGGACGTGGGGTATCAAAAGTGATAGTTTAAAGGGGTAACAATGGATGAACTTAGTAGTTCATGAGATAAGATGAGACTGAAAATAGGTCAGGTTTATACCGTACTAGCAATTGATGTATTTAATAGTTTACGGGGTAAGGTGAGACTAAAAAAAAAGTTAAGGTAGTATGACTTTTACTTTGGAAATTTTGTAGATTACACCCCAACATTTCATTTTCACAAAACTCACAAAATGTTAAGGCGTCTCGCACATAACCCCGAAACTCCCTTTTGTTCCACTAAACAGGTAAAAGATATTCAATTACTCAAAATAGTATTATCAAGTCTAACATGTCACGTGCCTTGGCGTGACTAGAATAGATGAAAAGTACCCTTATATCTTCAAAAAGTCATGCATTAATTCTCCTTGAATTCCATTAGATTTACGACAATCTTCTTCAAAAGATATGGCAGCTTTGCCAAGCAGTGGCGGGTTATTATTATTATTATTATTATTATTTTGGGTTGGGGGGTTGGAGCGGGTGAATTGCATTAATTTAAAACCCTTGTAAACTACAATTTTCCCTCTATATTTAAACAAATTGCACTCCGATACTCATATAACCAATAGCACATCGCATTCCACCCATTCGAAACTTACTAGTCCTGACACTAAAAACTCAAACGTACAGTCAGCCAAAATACAATGCATTGAGGCATTTTCATCAGATACTATAGTTTTACAATATTATATTTTAAGTTTTAGGTAAATAAATACTTAATTATATGTCCACCTAAGAAAATCGTCTGGATTCGCTACTGTAGTTCACGAGCGCGAGACGGAGAGAAGACGATGAACGTCGTTATCCGAGTCTAAGAGGATTATCTAACGCCGACAAACGCCTGAAGCAAAATGGCGAACCGTGTTGACCGACGCGCGTGCGTGAGCTGATTGTTAAGCGCGCATGCCACTCGGTTCGCCGTTTCGCTTCAGGCGCTTGTCGGCGTTAGCTAATCCCCTTAGACTCGGATAACGACGTTCATCGTCTTCTCTCCGTCTCGAGCTGTGTGCGGACACCCATAGGCATTTTTAGACGCCTATATAGTTCACGAGCATGAATTAATCAAGCTATATCCTAAAGAAAAATGTGTCGGTTTTTCCTTCGGACATACATATAATGGCCATAACTTTCATATATATATCAAGTTTTGTCTTTACCCCTCCACGTGTGCTCCCACCTGTTCATCTCTAGTTTATTGAACATTTCAAGTTCCTCTTCTTCTCCTTTCAGTTTGCCTTTTTTGGTAAGCGCTTTCTACGTCTTATCTTTTGCTGTTGCAGCAGCGTAGGGTAGTAGGCGTACGTGGCGCTGATCAGTGTTCGTGAACTGGCCTCATCCTTTGAAGAGTAACAAATCTTGTTTTTTTTGCGTGCCAAGTTTTTTTGAGCACCGAGATATCCTCAACACGTAGCCTAAAAAGGCTCAACTAGAATATTAGAACTCGCATGAATCTATAGCTCTTTGCGACCACGAGCGCATGCGTATGATTCCAGCCCATTTATAATTGCCACCTGCAGTCTTAACGAGGCAGTAGAAGCGTGCACAAGTTGCTAGTTAATTAGTTGCAAAAAAAAAAGAAAAAAAAAGAAAAAAGAAAAAACCGAGTAAGTTCTTTGCATGCATTTTGTGCGAAACAAAAAAGAGAGAGGCTGCAGTTCTTAATTAACACAACACTACGGTGTGGGCTAACGAAGCGTTCCGGCCGTACACCTGTAAACTCGTGAAAGTACTGTTCTACCCTTGCATCAACCAGTTTCGGACGGGACACGTACGTGCTGCTACTGCATGGGGTTATATGTAATTAGCTATTGACAACATGCTTGTTTGACGTTCTGTTGTATTATTGCCCAAGTTAGCTACTTTTGAATTAGCTT
The DNA here is from genome assembly GCA_022839385.1 of Asparagus kiusianus. Lineage (NCBI taxonomy): Eukaryota > Viridiplantae > Streptophyta > Magnoliopsida > Asparagales > Asparagaceae > Asparagus > Asparagus kiusianus. The sequence continues at coordinate 369,816 of BQKN01001102.1, forward strand.
ATATTCATCCGCTTATAATATTAGAATCAAATTATGATATGTTTGAAGCAGAATTACCTCAGTTGTAACATCGACTACTACGACCAAAATTAAGGGTTATAAAGTTTTAAAATTAGCGTCAGAGCGACGCAGGGAGTGAAAAGTCTCATGTTTGGATAACAGAAGATTACTTAAGGTCGCATAAGTGCAAAGTAGGGGAAACTGTACCTATATTCTCAACAACCATGAGTTTTTATATTTAGAAATCAAAACTTGTAACGAATTGTTCACAAAAAGATGTCACATTTGCAGTCGCCACTTTTAGCACCACTAGAAAAGCCGCATTCTGAGTCGCGGCCCAACTTCAAAGCTCCCTTTTAAGTCGACGTATTTAAAGAACAGGAGGAGCCCAAATAAAAATCAAAACTTCAGCCTCAATCTACATAATAACATCCGGCCCATTAAAATCCGACCCAAACCCGACCCACACAAAGACGTTTCTAAAAACCTAAAATGGGCTCGGTCTCTCTTCAGTAGGAACCCAACGCGCGAACCCATCGCCGGAGAGTCCGCCGCCGCCTCCTATCCTCACCGTCGCCGCGGAGTTCACAATTTCAGAAAAGCCCCTACAAAGCTTTCAGATATGTTAGTTGACCACCGCAACTTCTGATCTTTTATTCTCTCTACTCTTTTATCTGTTATAATTACAGTTCTATTTTTTTTGGGGGGGCGATGGTTAGGTCTCGAATCTGCGTGAAGAATCTCCCAAAGTATGCCAATGAAGATCGTATCAGAGATTTCTTCTCTCGTAAAGGAGAGATTACTGATGCCAAGCTCTTGAGAACAAAGTAAGTTTTAGGGTTTTTTTTCGTAGAAGCCACATTATATTTTGGGTCAATTTACGTAAACCACCACTTTTGTTGATGCTCAGCAAGCTTTCCATGTGAGATTAAGTGAGGATATTGTTGGAATTTCATGAAAATGTTAGTAGCGAAGTGGGGTCAAATCGTTAATTGAAAGTATAGGGTGAAAATATAAGGTGATTTATGTAAATTGACCCTAAAGTTTTTTGCAGGAAAAACCCCTGAGTTTTATAAGAAACCATGGTTATTGTAATTTTTTAGTTTAGTTGATGGTTTTGTTTGGTTTAGAGATGGGAAGAGCAGGCAATTTGCTTTCGTAGGGTTTCGGACAGAGCAGGAGGCTGAAGAGGCTTTGAAGTTCTTCAATAATTCTTATATGGATACTTGCAGGCTTACATGTGAGGTATTATAAAAAATTTATTTATAGTATTTTTTTATGGCGAGAAAAGTTCCCTTAGTAATTTAGACCGCGGAATAGAATATTTCTTTTGGTTAAATGGTTCTATATATTTGAGTGTAGTAGGTTAACTAATAGATTATATTCTTATTTCTTATTTTAAAAGAAATTCTAGATTGCATAATAATTCTATTATGCATGCATTTGAGTTGGGCGAGAGTAATAGAATAAAGGTAATATTTTATTCTGCTTTATTTGACCTGTTCAGTTATTCTGATTAAATTGCATGGCAAATTGTATAACTTGTACACATAATTTCCCTCGTATCAATTATCTTCCTCTTATACAAATAAAAGTTGCATTCTTTTTCTTGGAATAGTTAATATTGAAAGTACCCTAGAGGAGGGTGAATAAGGTAATTGCTAATATAATCCGATATTAATGCCAAATTAAAACTTATTAACTAATTATCCTAACAATATGATATACAATGATAATGTGTGCAAGGATAAACAAGAAGCAAATATGCAATATAAACAATGAGCACAAAATATAAGAGTAATATACGCCAATGCCAAACACAAACACAAGAGTATGATTATGGAGTTCGGTCTAACACTCGACCTACGTCTCCGCTCCTCATCTCGAAAAGATACTCTACTATCACAAAAAATCTACACAATCGGTTTTTCAAAGCTCACCGAAAACTTTTACAATCCACACGTTGTCAATCCCACAATACACTCCTCTTAAGTGTTGGTCTACCAATGTCACCTTCCTCAAGTGCTTGGAATTACTACTTCTCCCTAGGCTTTTACAACCAAGCCGTCCTCTTAGAATTAACACCGGTCTCTCCCAACCACTCCTCTAAGTGTCATTGTGTATTACAATGTGTTTCACAATAAGTGCAAATAAAATGATTTGTTCTCTAACAAAGATGAGAACAAAATTTAAGCTCACTCAATGAATCATACCCACAACCCGAATATATTATATGTGAAATACTTAAGCTCAAATGGTTATGCGTGAAACAATAAGTAAAAACAAAATTAAACTCAAATAATTCTAGCTTATGAAAGAGAATCAAAATATATAAATGCTAGAAATTGAGTTTAGAAAACTTCTCCTAAAACAACAATATGTAAATGTAGTGATTTGAGGTTGAACGTCTCAAAACCAAATTCACGATCATTCTCTTCAATGTTACATTAAACGCTGGGCACTTCTAGGCATTAGACTTGGCGCCCAGCGCTTAGTCACCTAGGCGGACGCTTAAGCGGTTTCTGGGTATTTTTTTCTTTCTTCATTTAAGTGATGGTCGATGAGGTTTTGCTGAAGGTCGGAGAAGGTAATGGAGGTGTTCATATTTGGAGATTAATGGAGTTTGGAGGACGTGTAGGCTACGACACATAAAATCACAATCAAGGCCTACAGGGTGCAATCCACGTAAGCAGACAATGCTTCCCTAAACGCTCGTAAAATCTAGGTAGGCATCCTAAATACCGTCTAGACGCTAGGCGCTAGTTAGGCGGTCTAGGTACCGCCTAGGCCTAGACGTATGCCTAAGCGGACTAGGCGGAGATTTTTTAAAACAGTGATTCTCTTTGTAAAACTTTCTTCACATAAACAAACACTCAAAACATGGAAACAAACTAGTGCAAGCTCTTGTTAAAAACCCTTAAAAAACTTACCCCAAGAAATAAGCCTTGAGGTATTTATAACCTCTCAAAGAAAAACTGCCAAAATTAGTTGTTACACAGAAATACTACCATCGGTCGACTGATGGAGTTCATCGGTCGACTGATGAACTAGCCGTTGGCTGAGCAGGAAAATCAGTAGTCAATCGGTTGACTGGTGGAACTCATCGGTCGACTGACTTGAACCGATCGGTCGACTGAATTGCCTGAGAAAATAGACGCTGAAAAAGTTGCACTAGCAAGTCGACTGATGAAGGAACATCGGTCGACTGTTGCATTGTTATCGGTCGACCGATACATGTAATTTGGTCGACTGATTGACTGATATTCCAGATACTAATTTCCAGAAAAGCTAACTTTCTAAATTCAATTAAAAATAATAAAACAATTCCAATACTAGTAAGATTTGAGAAATATTTATATATGTGATAATACACACGTTAGAGAAGAAATTACTAAAATAGCATTTCCCATTTATGAAAACTCATCATTTTGCAAAACATTCACAAAATATGAACTTGTTAAAACTTGATTTTGGTGAATTTTTTTAAAACAAGTTTTGAGATTCCTTTTAGTGGATTGATAGACTTTAGAAAATATATAAAACAATATTGTTTAGTCTATAATCCGAAAACACGATATTTTCTCAAAAAATAAGCAATGTGCATGTGTATGATTTTGACCTTTAAGCATAAGCACATAAAGTGTAAAACTAAACTTAAGACACTATACCAAGGCTTGATATGCATGAAGCTCGATCTTGAATTTTTGACTTGAATTGCGATGGCTTCTCTCCAATATCCTTCCAACCTTATTGATATCGTCGTTGGCGTGCAATTTCCAAATATTAACCTGGATACATGTTGGAGGAAAAAACACAAGCCACTAGAAAACAAGATTAGAAATTGTTTGTTAATCATCAAAACAAGATTAGACTATAGGCTTATAAACGTGAGACCTAACAAATATAATGTAGCTCTTCTACATTCTTGTAGATTCCCTCATTGGTTCAGGAATTATTAATCATACTTGTTATATATTTGTAATGCAAAAAAAGTTGAAGAAAGTCACGTGGGAAGGGTTAGTTAACGAAGCGCAGCTTCCTTATACATTAGCTAGCTGCCATATTGACCTTGTATTTCGACCAATTATCAGTATTACGAATTTCTAATACTCTGGTAATGTGGTTAGGGTCTCATTTTACCTCAAATGAGCATTTACTTTCTTGCAATAGGGCATGATGTTTGCCCAATAAGATTTGTGCTCTTTAGTTGAAATTTGTTGGTCTTAACTGGAATCCTCCTTAACAATGTCCATAGTCCACATGTGCAGCTATTGTTAGGTGTTCTTCGTAGAATTTGACAACTTGTTCAGTTTCTATCGAAACCAGTAGCACATGGTGATATAGGTTTGGTTGGCACTTAACATTTTTATTCTCCATTCATGAAGTCACATTCCATTACTCTCCGGAGTAATGTTAAACATATGACTTTTACCTCATGAAGAGGATGCCATAAAAAGGTTTAGGTCTCCAGTGGAGAATAAATGTCTAGGAAAATTCTTCCTGAATCTTACTACATTGCCAACTACATTAAGCATCATCTAGTGAAGAACAGCCTATGGTCCTGTATGGACTCTGGCTTGTCCCAGTTTATACCAATGCATTCTGGTGAGTGCAATGCTTTGTGCTTTTGGAAGTATAAAGGCTATCCTTGGAGATGGTATGCTGGACATACCTTGGGTTGAGCACAACTCATGGTCAGTGAGTTTTCAGTTGTTAATGCAAGTTTAATGACCCTCTTCAGATGCTGGATTTCGGGGGTGCGATGTGCTTTGGTTTTTGTGCATTACAGATTAAATGTAAGGAAGTGATTTTGTTGAGATCATATCTAAATAAGGTGAGAGCTGAGTGTGGCAGTGACAGAGTTTCATCAATAACTTGGACTATTGTTGTAGCTATTTCTGCTTGTGATAGTTTGGATATTCTTCCCCATGGTCTACTTTATTGTTTACCGTCTGTTGTAACACAGTAAATTTCTCACAGATTACTCCTCCAATCAAGGGGAGTGAATAAGGGCAATTGGGCCTCCAAGAAATCCGCTAATGGCTGGAGTTCATCATCTTCCCCTAACGTGCACTCTGATCAGCTCGTTAGGTGGCGCTGGGATGATCCTCGGGGTTGGGGGTTTCGTTACGCCCTCTGATGCCTAAATCAGAATCTCTCCATAATAGTAGCAGAACAATAAAAGCAGAAGAAGCCTTAATAAAGTTAGATTAAAGAAGATTACCACTGTTCATGTTTTTTTATAGAGGTGCGTACGGTCCGGATGATGTCTGAAACTCATGTGATGCATCCAAATTAATTAGAGCTGCCATTCGCAGATTGTTGTCTCCTTTTCTTTGGGAGGAATTGGCGGTTCTGTTTTTGACACGTGGAAGGTTGGATGATTGTGATGAAATAATCTGAGAGTTTGGGTGAGTTTGCTCCTCACATGTTTGTCACCTAGACAGCACGTGACACTAGGCTATTTTTACGGTATAATGCCATTTTTAGTTGATGAATTAGTTAAATATTTTTTTATTTAAATGGGTTTATTTTCATACTCGTATTATAATTACTTACATGATCATACTCTTTCTCAAAACAAAATGTACTGAAACCTTTTGGTACTTCCATTATCATAGAGCAGAATTCCGGAGAATTTACAAGTGTATCTACATATTGAAACGTTTCTAGCAGAGTCTATGAAAGAAATGCACGCTGTAAATTATTTCTACGTATTACAGGTTGCTCGTAAAGTTGGTGATCCTAATATTCCTCGCCCATGGAGTCGATATTCTGCCAAGGAAGAGAACTCCTCAAATCAAAGCAAGAAAAACTTGGTTGGGGATAAATCTCAAAACTTGCAAAAAGGTCTCCCTCTTTCCAAGAATGAGGCAAAAAACTCCCAGATCAGTGAGAATAATGATCCTAAACTTCAAGAGTTTCTACAAGTTATGCAGCCACGTGCAAAATCAAAGCTTTGGGCGGATGATACTTTAAGGACTGCTCAACTTGACAAAGGTGGCAAAGCTAATGAGGAAGGACGCCTTTCCAAGAGTAAGAAAAAGCAAAGCATTAATGAAAATGAACTTCCTCAGGAAACTTCATCAAGTCCTGCACTTAAAGGATGCTCTGAAACTAATCTAATAAAACAAGCAGATGAAACTGTTCGTGATGATGACATTTCTGACATGGATTATTTTAAAAGTCGGGTTAAGAAGGAGTGGTCAGATTCTGAAACTGATGACGAGGGGCTTGCTGGTACAAAGAGCCAGGACACTGAGCTTGAATCTGAAGCTAACCCTTATAAAACGGAGGAAGCTCAGACTCATGGAGGAATTAATCATGATGAGGAGGACAAGAACGAAAATCCTAATGAGAATCCTATGACGCTTACTAGAGATGACAACAATGATTTTGATACCGGTCGTCTATTTATCCGTAATCTTCCGTACACCGCAAAGTATGAAAATACTCCCTTATAACTTCAACTTAGTTGAAATTTTTTCAAAAAGAAAATAATTGCTTTTTGTAATAATTTTAACTGAAATTATTTTCTGTTTAACCCAGTGAAGATGAGTTGCTCGAGCTCTTTAGCCAGTTTGGTGATGTTTCACAAGTCCATCTTGTAGTCGACAAGGATACAAAACGATCTAAAGGCATAGGATATGTGCTTTTCAAGCTTCCTGAATGCGCAGTCAGGTAGTAATGAGTTTGAAAAGTTTTTATTTTGTCATGTTAATTAAAAAAAACACTGATCTGCATTAAGTTTAAGCTTCCAACTTTTATATTACTTGAAGCAAATTGAAGCATGTCCCGTGTATCTTTATCCCGATCATGTTAGTGGATCTCTTTTATGGGCAATTTTTTACTTTTCAGGTTGAGTTACAACACTGGTTTAAACCTTGCTTTGTATTTGTGACAAATGTCATGTGCATATGAAGTTAGATGCAACATGCAGTGATTACACGGGGGAATAAAAGATCAGCAAAAGTAATTTTTGCAGTGATTGCACGGGAATAAAAGATCAGTAAAAGTACTTGTCATAGAAATAAATTCCATCAAGGATTAAGCATTGACCATATAAGATAGTGAGTATATGCTTGGTATCAAACACAAAGTTGGTGTTGGGTAGTGATGTGGCCGCTTCTCATCCATACATTTAAGGTGTCTACTTAAAAATGATCCCCACTTATTTACTCACCCATTGAGTGAGTGGCTGAGAAGTGGCCACCTCACTACCAAGCATTCAAATATATATATATACACGCACACATAGGGGGAGGAAATAATGGATACGAGGCGGCGACTCATTTTGCTAAATGAGCTACTTAGAGGTCTACTTCATATCAAGAAACCAGAAAAGCAGTTGGAGAGAGAGAAAATTACTTTAGACGAAGTCATTGAAAAGTGACACGCAAGTTTCTTTGTTGATGCCTGTGGATTGCTAGATTTGGAAAAGTATAAAATTTGAGCACTCATAACCTAGAAGTAGACTAATTATCTGATTATGTATCCGATTATGTATAGGATGATGGATTAATATTTACCTTTTGACTTCATTGCTGGTGGATCTTGTGGTCCATGACTTCGTTGGTGGTAATTTGGAGCCAGACAAACTCGTAATTGTTTTCTCTAGAAGGGAGTAAGGTTACTGTCAAGTAGCATCTAATGACCAGCACTTATTGTTGTCTACGACACATATCTCTATACTATCCTGCTACTGTTTTCGTTATTGTCTTTGCAATAAACATATTACTCTGCTTTATATTCAACTCAGCCACATCTTTCTGTTAATGACTTGTTTGTAAATTTTAAGAGAAGCTTCATAATATGGGAGGTTGCACTTATGAAAAGTTACATTTCTTCATTTTCTTGTTGCTTTTGACAACATAATCGGCAGGTGTGAAATGGCTTCCTGGTACTCTGTCTTTGCATAGTGTGTTTATTCCATACCATTTTTGTAGGGCTATGGAAGAATTAGACAACTCAATATTCCAGGGAAGATTGCTGCATATTATGCCGGCGAAGCCACAAAAGCTGTCTACTGAGAAACTAGAGTATTGCTGTTCTCATTACATAGAATTTAATTGTTTTACTTTTAGGATTTTTATTTCAGTGTTGCTATTTTTTTAAAAACTGACTCTTTTTTATGTTTGATCAATTAATCAAGGTCTGATATTGGCCAAGATAAGAAAAGTTTTAAACAACGACGGGAGGACCAAAGGAAAGCATCTGAAGCTAGTGGTGATACACGCGCTTGGAATAGTTTCTTCATACGTCCAGACACTGTATGTTCTATAACAAGCTTAGAATTGTAATATATGAAAATGAATTTTATTCATTTACTGCAAGTTCAGTACTTTTTTGCTAGTCTACAATACATCAGAATATGCTGATGTATCTTCCTGGAGCAGATTAGAAACACATCCATTATTCTATCACTCCTCTTTTATTTCCCTACCTTCAGACATTCTCGATAAGAGTAAACATGCGCACTATATTCCATCATTCTTGAGTTTGGTCATATTTCATGACTCTTCTCTTGACTCTTTATCTTTTTTTTCCTCACTGGATCTTTCTCAACATGCTTACTCATGTAAAAATGGATTCTAATGACAGCAATTTATTTTAAAAAAAGGATCTATACGATGCCATTAAAATATTTTGGATGGATACTAATGGTAGCAAACTAGCAATTGACCCAAACATGACATTCTTATCCATATTAGGTTTCTTTGGTACTAGCCTACTAGACCTTCAGTTGTAAGGTACTAAGGTGAGGGATAACATGTTTATAATTTCTGTTTTGGTTTGCTGTAATTGTTATATTGGTGATTTGAATTAGTGGCTCAAACTTAAAATGCGTATCTTGGTCACTTAGCTTTGATCATATAGTGCCTATGAGCTTGTCCTGTCTAATCAGTGTGTAGGTGATGTGTGAAGGATTCTTGCTTGCAGTTAGGGCACCTATAATTTAGCTTGATTGATGTGATTAAACTATGGATTGCATGTTACTCAAAGAGCCCACTACTTAAAGTAGCAACTGCAATTGCAACATGTACGACTAAACTGCAATTTGTCTTTAGGGCTGCAAGAATCCTTTTTTAATTACATATAAATATAAACAAACCATATAGGACAAAAACTTAGCTCTTAACCATTTACCTTTCTCTGCAGAACTATTATTCATCAGTCTCTGAAGGATTGTTCCTAAATATTCTGATTCCAACTTTTCTTATTTATTTCAACCTATTCTTTCACACCAACGTTCTGTCCTTCTATTCTTACTTAAGTTTTTCCACAGGTTGTTGAATACATTACTAGGAAACATGGCATCAGTAAAAGTGATTTGCTTGAAAGAGAAGCAGATGATCTTGCAGTTCGAATTGCACTTGGGGAAACACAAGTGGTAGCAGAGACCAAAAGGTCCTTATCTAGTGCAGGTATTAATGTAGCTGTCTTAGAAGAGTTTGCTTCTAAGAAGAACGACAACATCAAAAGAAGCAACCACATAGTACTAGTTAAGAACTTGCCTTATGGTTCAAGTGAGGGAGACCTTGCTAATATGTTTGGAAAATTTGGAACTATAGAGAAGATCGTTCTCCCCCCAACAAAAGCATTGGCCTTGGTATGTATTCATTTGTATCTTTGCCTTATTTGTACTATTGCATGGACTGCTTCAGACCAGGTACTTTTTGCCACTAGATTTGAAACTGTGATATTCATTTTTTTCGAGAAAAACATTATCTTTCTTGGTATGCAGTTATTATTCCACGGGCTTCTTGTATTTATCTTCTCTATATTGTAAATATGCTCATGGTCATTGCTAAAATTTGTTGATGATAAACATGGTGATGGTATATTTTACTTTTCCATCAGTATGAATTTAATATATTTTCTCTTCCGTCATGCTGTCTGAAAGCAATAAACTTTAGACCAAACCATATAAAACTTAGGATTACTGTGTTAGCAGTGTTCTTGTTGAGTAACGTGATCCTTGTGGAAAGCATTTTTCTTATCAAATATTTCTGTTCTGATAATTAATTTTCTTTCATCTGAGAATCACGTTTTGCCTGAAATTTCAGGTGATTTTTCTTGAAGCAGCCGAAGCTCGATCAGCTTTTAAGGGCTTGGCATATAAAAGATACAAGTAAGCTTCCTCGCGGCCCCCCCCCCCCCCCCCTCTTTATTTTTCATCGTCAGAAGAAAATCATGTCCTTACATGCGTTATCCTGTCACAGGGATTCAATATTTTTTCTCTACTTGCTTGTATCCTAAAAGTTTGGAATAAATCTTTGTTCTTGTTGGTATGGCTTTTCTGTAGTATGTTCAAAACCCCTATAAGATGCTATTCAAAACTCCTATAAGATGCTACTAGTGAACTTGAAACCCTTGAGCTTTTGCATTTCTTGTTACTTATACAGTTATACTGTTGAGTGCATGTCATATTCTCCTTGAAGATGCTGCTGAGGAACTTCAATCCCTTATTTCTTATGTACTCTATTTTTTCTCAATCCTCCGCTATCTTTTATTCTTATATTTGTTTGAATCATCCATCATTTTCTATTTTTTTAACCTTTACAAATCTGTGGAACAACTAAAATATGTCTGTTTTTTTAATTTATTTTAAGTTTAGATCAATGCTTGTCTGTAAAGTTAAACCTTTCCTTCCTGGTTGTAGCTGGATTTACTCAAACTTAGAATCTATAGGTTCTTAGCTGCCATTCATACTTAAAGTTGATCTTTCTTCATATTGATTGTGGAAACTTGCAGAGATGCTCCCTTGTACCTGGAGTGGGCCCCTGGTGACATACTAGCTCCTCACCAGAAATCAGAACAAGATGAACCGAGCAATACAGTTTATGAACAAAGCAGTAAGAATGTCTCACTTGAGCAGACCTTGGAAGGCATACTGGAAGAGGATATTGATCCAGACAGGGTTGAGGTTTGCTTATTTCCTTTAGTCCCATATTATTATTAGCATCTCTAGATGTGCAAAGACACGCACAAGTTATTTAAGCTAATTATTTAAAAAATTTATATAAAGAATAACTAAATATTGTTATAAGCGATTTTGATAACTGAAAAATTATTTTTTATCTTGTACTTCTTTTCCATTTTGGACGTTGTGACTTCATAAATGGGAATACAAATTTGTTATGTTTCGTATTACTTCTATTGATGATTTATTTGATGGGGAACTTTTTGCTTGTATGTTTTTGTATCTTCAATATCTCTTCTACATCATACCAAACTTATCTTTTAGCTAGAAATTTTACATATAATAACATTATCAAAATGTTATTTTGTGTAATTAATTTTTGAAAAAAGAAAAAACAATTATATTCCTCTTATTTAAATAAAAAATTAGCAAAATTTTGTTATATTTTTTTACATAATATATAGTTACAATTTTAAAGTTTGCGCGACTTGTATACTTAAAAGAGTAGAAATCATTCAAATGCTTTTGAAAACTTTTGTATTGAAAATTTTATCTACATGAAAATAATACTCTATAGAAGGTAGAAGAGTAACGGAGGAGAATTAATGAATTATTTATGAGAAATGTAATAGTAGAAGTCAATGTTTTATAATTTTCAATGGGAGATATATTTATATATTATTATACCTTTACACCTTTTAATGTATAGAATTAATAAATTAATAAATATTTTATTAATTTTATAATTTTGAAATTCCATTTTTTTTGGGGTGCAAAGGATGAGTGTAAAATGATTTTAGAGAGATGAGAGAGAATGAGAAGGAGAGTGGAAGGATAAGGACAAAAATGATGAGAGGGAGGGATGGATGGAGGGAGGTTATTTATTTATTTATTGGGTGGGGGTGGAGGAGGGAGGGAGGAAGGGTTCCTTCACCACCACCATAAGAATGGACTTTTATAAGACATGTTATCATTAAATATCTTTCTATAGACATTTAAAGTTACAGACAGTAAAGTTAATGTCTGCCCATGTTGCAAACTTGTTGCATCTAATGTTGTGAGAACAGTTCCTTGATGCATATTTGACTCTCTACAGTTGCAATTTTCATACCACTGAACAATTTGCTGATAATGTCATCATTCTTGATGCAGTCAAGGTCTGTCTTTGTCAAGAACTTGAATTTCAAGACATCTGATGAGTCCCTGAAAAAGCACTTCAACAATAACATAAAGAGCGGAAGCATAAAAAGCGCCATGGTAGACTTTCAATAGACTGGATATCTTATTTGTGATATGTACATTCCTTCTCATGTTTATCTTCATCTTTATGTTAGGTAAAAAAGCATGTTAAAAATGGAAAGAATGTCTCCATGGGTTTTGGGTTTATTGAATTCGATTCAATTGAGACAGCAACAAACATATGCAAGGATTTGCAGGTAATTGTATCAGTTCTGCACAAACACACTTCATTTGATTAGTCCATTTGAATACTGGTGAATAATCTATATCTGATTACTTTGTCTTGCAGGGAACTGTTCTTGATGGGCATGCTCTTAACTTACAACTTAGCCGTTCTAAGAGAGAAGGTCAGGTTCCAAAGAAAAAAGATAAAGATCTTAGTTCGACCAAACTACTAGTAAGAAATGTGGCATTCGAGGCAACTGAGAAAGATCTGAGGCAATTATTTAGTCCTTTTGGCCAGGTATACTCTAAACATGTTATGAACCATGCAAATTCAGTCCAGTACAATAGTCATTTTAGTTACCGTTGAGTTTTTATATTCTGGACCTTCTGGTCCTATACAGTATACACATTTCGTGACAAAATCAACAATACCCAGGCGTTGTTACTTGATAAGTTGATCCGTATTTTCCCCATATTTTATGGTTAAGATCCTTAATATAATGTGTGTATCAAATGTCTGTTCAGACTTCAGAGCATTGAAATAAATGATTAAGTTGGTGGCAACGGTCTAATTTTTTTCCACTGATCTTGGTCTTTCTCTCTTTTGTTCCGGTATGCCTCCTTGTATCTTTCTTTGTCATGCCCAGATCCCTGAAGAATATGTGAAAGAATAGCTTACCGTTTTAGGAATATCAACATTAAGGGGATGTGTGGTTGATAGGAAATAAGCTGTAGCAAGTGAATGCTGCAGACTGCAGTCAAACTTTTATTTTCAATAAGCTGCAGCAAATGACGCAGTTCCTTGAAGTTAAAAAAAATAATTAATGTCATATCTTCAAATTAGTAGATCCCAGCTTATAAACTGTAAATCATTTTACAATTACTGTTAAAGCAAACACTTGATTCGCAAAATACATTGCATGCAATGGAAGATGTAAATCGTAAAGTTGCGACCTAACGGAACATTGAATTTGCATTTAAAAATATATTTTCAGCTACGGAAGGTTACATATCCAGACAAAATACTTAGGGCTAATTTTCTGCATCAAATGGGTGCATGCGACATTTTTTCTGCATGATATAGTTGATGCATTTGCAATTGCAGTGTAGCAAATAGCCTCTCTTCGATGTAACTATTGCTTTTTTTATCACAAGTACCTATAATTCTGGCGTATAAATGACGGGTTTTCTTCTTTGTCAATCTCCAATCAATCATTTGCTCTATTTATCTCAGGTCAAGAGCTTAAGATTGCCAATGAAGTTCGGTGGCCATAGAGGTTTTGCATTCGTGGAGTTCGTCACAAAGCAAGAGGCTCAGAATGCTTTCCAAGCTCTTTCAAGCACTCATCTCTATGGCCGTCACCTGGTAAGATCAAAATTACAATATTTATCTCTAATATTTTTTAAACTTCCAGTTAGGTTATTGCATACCCGAAGTGATTTCTTTATTCAGGTTCTAGAGCGAGCTAAAGAGGGAGAAAGTTTGGAAGAATTGCGAGCGAGAACTGCTGCCCAATTTGTAGATGAGCAAAATGGATTCCAGAAGCTGTCAAAGAAAAGAAAATTGAGTATATTTGATGAAAGCGATGTCAAATCTGCAAGGATATAGGAATATTTTTCTTTTCTTTTTGTGGTGATATAATTTTTTTGTTTTCGGTGCGAAAATGCAATTTCAATCGTAATTTATGCTGTGCAATTTTAAATTTTTTTTTACCTTTGTTCCCTCTGCGGAGCATAGCAAATTTGTAGTGTTGCGATCGTCAACTTCATATTATGTAGTTTCCTGTGTATTTCCCTCAAAGCAATTTTGTAACATTATTCCTAATCAAAAAAATTTTAATCCTTCACTGTTTTTTTGGTTCTAACTACATATCATATGGCCACGAACTGAGTGCACAGGTCAAATGCGTGACATCAATATATCAGCAAATACAAAGACTATATTCATATTAATGCACTAATTCCATTCAGCAGGATACAACTATATCCTCTATAATAGTATCTTAAATCCCCGTGATGTAGGTTTACTATGTTTATAAATGTTGAAGATATTAGTTCCAGTTTTCTACTGACTTACCGTGGGTCCGCACGTTCTAACGTGACTCTCACGGTCTTGGACAGTCTTGGAGGTATGTGTAATGTTTGACAAGATGTTGACTGAGAATAAAGTTTTCTGCACTGCATTAGATTGGGGTTTGCACAGGCGTAGAAAGAGGCAGTGATATTTTTGTATGGAAATTTTTTTGCTTGTTTGATATTCTACTGTATCATTGACGAAGTCAGCTACTGCTGAACTAACTGACAATATTTCCTTGATAATTTTAAAAATAAAGTTAGGATAAGTTTGAAATATAATTATGAGTGTTTAACAGTAAATTTATAATATAATAATAAAAAGGGATTAAAAATTTCTAGAATTAGCATGTGAGTGACGCCGGATAATTTTCGAAGGATTGAAGGAAGTTCCAGGAACAGTCTAAATAGGATAATGGCAAGATGCAAATTTTAAAGAATTTAGGATAAATAATTGCTGCCAAACAACAAGTGAGAATAAATAAGCGTAGTTCATTGAAGGCCCATGCGGCCGAACTCGATGTCAAGAGTAACGGGCCCAGTAGAACTGATGGGTTTCAACCCAATTTAAGGCCCATTTGAGCCCAAACTTGGACACCAAGCTTAGTTTTCCATTGGTCTCCCTTGACGATTTCATTCGAATCAGAAGCAGGCAGAAACCGGAAAAATAATGGCGAAATCGGCGGCGGCGGCGGACGAGAGCACGAATCTCGAGGCGTTTCTGTCGATAGGATTGGACAAACGGACGGCGGAGAACGCTCTGCGAAACCCTAAGGTCACCGCGAATCTCACCAAGGTCATCCACGAGGTACACTTTCTCTCCTCCTCCGTTTGCCTTAAACCCTAAATTTGTTGATGATAGCAAGGTAGATATTTTGAAGGAGTTTTTTGATATTTTCTCTTAATTTGTCTAAAGTTTTATGAACTTTATATGTGAGGATTCACAAGGCGAGGGGGAAAAAAGGTATATTTTTTTGTCCTAATTCGATGTTTGAGGAGAACACGATAGAGATTTTGAAGGAAAATTTTATTCATTTTTGCTTTTGAGGTAGAGGGTTTAAAATGCTTAATGAGTACATGAGAAGGTTTTTTTTTCTTTCCATTTTACATTTCTAGTAACTATAATGGAATGAGAATTATGAAACGTACAACCTTTTAGGTGAATGGAAAGGGATATGCTAATAGTGGAATAAAGAAATGGACACAATCATTATGAGTTAGAAGAACTTTCGACTGAGCATCAGATGAAAGAGATTGGTTGAGATGGTTTCCTCTGATGAGGAGGTTAGGATCGTGGTTTTAGGAGTGGCCACGAGACATGATAATTTGATAGAGATAAGCTCCTTAGTTGAACTGAATGACTTAAAGGGTTAATGTGGGAGAGCAGAAAAAATTGGGATAAAAGGATCAGTTACCTAATTTGTTGGCGCTGTCGTCATCGTTTTATCTACTATTTAATTGACTGTTTAGGGAACAGAGGAATAACTTTACTACTGAATTATGAATGCAGGCGGATGTGCAAAATGGATGCGATAAGACTGTTGGAAATCTTCTGTACATGGTATAATTGTTTATCATCATTCTCCATTTCAAAGTAAATCTTTACTATTCATTTATATTTCTATATTGGTTATTCTTCGGCATGCATGTGTAGGTTGCTACAAAGTTTCCAGCTAATGCTTTGAATCATCGGGTTTTTCTACTCAAATACATTGTCTCTTCACAGGTAAATCAATCACTATATCTTTTCTTTATGCCTATCTATCTTGATCATTGTTCTTAGCGAAGATGGTATTTTAAACTTGAAATTTGAAGGGATAAAGATCATCAATCTTGTTTCGTAATTTAAATCAAGAGCAGATGATAAATTTCTGAACCTAGCTAGTACCATAAACCATAAATCATTTTAGCCTTTTCATATTGTTCATATTTGTATCTTACAATTGCACTAATCTGCAGGTAAAAAATGCTGCCCAGTTGGATGCAGCATTATCATTCCTTTCAAACATTGGGCCTGAAAGTTTCAACGAGAATGAGTTTGAAGAAGCTTGCGGTGTCGGTATGCATCTTGCATATGGTTTATAAAGCATGTGTATACTGGCTTGCTTTGAAAAGAGCTGGTATAATGAGCATATGACAGTATTTAGAACACCTCATAATGAGTGTACTTAAAATTCTAGTTTAGTTTTGTGCTAGTCCATATTGACCAAGGAACATGCATGCTCTGTGCCATCTAACAAAGCTTAAAGTCCATAACCATTTTCTAGTTAAATATTTCACAGACGTATAGAAACTCACCTGTTAGCATGTTAAATTTTTTCATGTACATAAAGTACATGTCTCCATGTGTAACAAGTTTGTTTGATATATACTGTTTGTGAATATGTGCATGGTAGGCTTGTAATTCAAGTTATATTGATCACACGAGGTTTCTGTGCTTCTACTTACCAACTCCACCCTTGAAATTTTGATAATTGCGTATTAACTTGGAGAATTTAGCCCTATCTGCCTTTCACTCGCATGGTTACTTTACTGAAATGCATATAGTCATATAGAAAATGTTGTATTGTTTCTAACTGCTCCTGACTCTTCATAGAGCTTTTTGGGTTTGCTATGGAATAAGAAGAGCTTTATTTCTTTTAAATTAATCTGTAGTTTGCTTGTTAGATTTAAAATCTCACTAGTTATTACTAGCTTGGGTTGGAAAATTTTATTTCTTATAAAAAAGAAAGGAAAACCCTGAGCTTGAGAGCAGTGTTTTGGCATTTCTTATTTGTTTACATTCAGTGGCAGATCCAGAAAATTTTCCTTGGGGGGGCCGACAACACGTATCTATTTTATCTAAAAAATAAAAAAATATTATAAGACAATAGTACCTGATGGAAATGTTCTCGGTAGTCGATACGCTTTTATCAATTTCATTGCATCATATTTGCATGTGATGTGAGATTGTGAGGGATAAGCAAAAATAGCATAACAAAAATTGAATACAATCAATTGTTGCCATCAAGTGAATACAATAATCCTCTTTGGCTTGATCTGATTGCTTGGATATAGCGGCATCAATGCATTGCTTTTGCTTCATTAAAGCTTGATATTTATTCCAAGCTTTATTATGTGCACCATTTGAACCACCAACATGTTTTACTAGGCCCTCTTTCTTTTTCTAATTTGTATACGCATTGATAGTAAACTAATCACCAACTTGCTTAGGCTTCATAAGATAAGAACATAACCGAAAGTCCACATCTTAAGATATGCTATACTCAAGCCAATTTCCCAAGTCATCAGACCAATTAGGATTGAAACAGTGCAAATTGTTTGCAATTTCTATTTGTGGAAATTTATGTTTGCGCGGTTGAAAAAGACCTTTTTGTAAATAAGCTCTTCGAACATCATCTCGATCATTGGGATGATAATCTAAAATATTTGGTCGAAGCTCCGGATCCGCCGGAAGATGTTTCAAGTTCACTCCATTGCTTCGCTTGGTAGTAGGATCTAAATTCTCAAGATTATCTAAATTCGGACTAGTTGATGGTTCCTCCATTAGTAACTTTCTCTTGAGAAATTTATACATAGCTAAAAATAAAGGTTATGCAAGATAATAAATATCAAACTATTATTCCAATTAATTAATTAATAATTATTTTTTACTTTTAATTAATATATAATTTTTATATGACCCAAATTTTCAAAATAAATAGCAATCCATCAACCATAAAATACAATAGAATAGTTTTATTTGTCAAATAGAATAGCTTTATTTGTCAATGCATTATAGCAGCATATTTTAAGGAAATAAAAATGTTATCAATATAATATATTACACATACAAGGCATCCAATAAAAACTACAAGGGTCAATATGACAACATCAAAGTTCCTTCTTTTGCCTAAAAGAGTAATCAAAATTACTCCTTTTCCTAATAAACCCTAGCACTGGTCAAATTTCTAACACCAAAAGACTGGGACAACAAAAACCCTAGAGGGAAATAAACAAAACGTGGGGTTTTCAAATTTTTTCTTTAATTTCAATGCGTACTTAAATAAAAAAGGGGCAGTTCAATATATTTGAATTTTTAGTGAAATTAAAGAAACTATTTAACAAGTAAAACTATTCTATTGCATTGCATTCTTGATATTAATTTTTTTGAATTGTAGCCCCAAATCGTAGATGAAAGCATTAAGCATACGAATGCGTGAATTATTAATAAAATAAAAATAATATTAACTCATTTAAAACACAATTCGAAAGAAAATTTGGCTCACTTGACAATTGGTGATTCATGATGAGAATTGAGAAGTTTATGGGAGGAGGAGGATTGGGCAGTGATGGGTCCAATCGGAGGTCTAGGCGGCGGCGGTGGAGGTCCAGAGGCAGCCGGTGTGGGTGACTGCTTGGGCGAGAAGGAATTAGGGTTCGGATAACTGTAATTGGGGATTTTGACTTCTGATGAAGAGTGAAAAGAAATGAGGAGAGAGGAGGGAGAGAGAATGTTAATGGGTTTAATTATTAGTTTTGGGTTTGGATTGTGGGTTTTTTTTGGTTTTGGGTCTCTAGGATAATAGTTTTAGGTTTTAGGCTTTTAGCATTTTGGAACTCTACTGTAATAGTTTTGGGGATTTAGCATTTAAAATGGGCACGGGTGCAATTCCTAAATTTTTTTTTTTTTTTTTTGGGGGGGGGGGGGGGGCTGGTGGTTGGCGCAGAATGTAAAAGTTTCAGAGGGTAATATGCAAATTAGGAAAAGTGTAGGGGTGCAACTGCACCCCAAAGGGGGTATGTGGATCTGCCCCTATTTACATTTATATATTTTTTAACTGACTGTTGTCAAGCTTGTTATGTTATTCTGAGTCAATATTTCTTCTTTGACGTAGAAATTTCCTTTTTTTTGTTGTTGACAGCCTAGATTTTACCAACCATTGTCATATGCAGGAGCTTATGAGCAGTGTTTTGGCATTTCTGATTTGTTTACATATATATCACCTTTTATAGCCGACTATTGTCAAGCTTGTTTTGTTAATCCGAATCAATATTTCTTTTTTGATGTAGAATATTGTCCTTTTTTTGTTGATAGTGTGCATTTTACTGACCATTGTTATATGCAGGAGTTGAAGTTTCCCTAGACGAAATTCATTCTTCGGTTAC
The DNA here is from genome assembly GCA_022839385.1 of Asparagus kiusianus. Lineage (NCBI taxonomy): Eukaryota > Viridiplantae > Streptophyta > Magnoliopsida > Asparagales > Asparagaceae > Asparagus > Asparagus kiusianus. Next base: position 389,365 of record BQKN01001102.1, read on the forward strand.
TGCTGTTCTCAAAGAGAATATGGATGCCATTCTAGATCTGCGCTACCATTTCAATGGTCAGCATTTGGTCTTGCATTTTCGTGTAATAGTTTAATTGAACTAACAATTGCTTACCAGGTTGTTTAAAATTTTGTATGCATGTTGTTTGGATGATATTTATTGCATCCATGAGCCTTTTGGAGTTCTTCAAGAAGTGCATTAAAGCTAGCTTATTGTTTCTATCGAGAAGTAGAATCAACCTTTTTTCCAGCTGCTGCTTTTTCCAACATTAAATCACACCTAGCCTTGTGGAGTACTTCTATTAATCCTTTTTTAATCATTTGAATGTTAGAAAATTTGCAGATTCCTTTATTCTATCATAGTTTTTTAATTGAAATTTGTCTTTGTAGTAATGCAAGCTAAATTTTTCGTTCAGTCCTTGCCATATTTTTACTAATCAGTTTTGGACTTCTTCTATCTTGTAGTAGAATTTGCTGTTTTTCAGCTCTCTTTTTTCCCCACATTTCCATTTTCTTTGCCTTGTTCTTCACTTTCCATGTTTTTGTTCAATTTTTTTTGTATGACTTCCATATGATTTCTGCTCATTTTCACACTTTGATTTCAGTTGGCAACTTATGCGGACAAGTAAGGAAGCAACATCCCTGGGCTGATGCTAAAATCGTGAAGGTGATTATATTTCATTTGATGCACAAAATGTTCAAGAGATATGGTATATACTGCTTCCATGACTCTTTTTCATATTGCAACAGGAAGTAATTGATGAAAGGCTTCGAAGTATACTTGGCGAGAGGACTGCAGAAGATGATAAAAAGCCTTTGAAAAAGAAGAAAGAGAAACCTGTAAAAGTTGAGGTGAGACATGCCAGTGGGTACCATTTAACTCTAATTATTAATTTATTACTTTTTAACCCTAATTTTTAATTTATGATTTATGATTAATCTGTTTAAATTTTTCTATACTCCCAGGAAAAGAAAGTCTCTACAGCAGCTTCGACAACGCCTCCTGAAGAGGAGTTAAATCCTTTCTCTATATTTCCTCAGCCTGAGGAAAACTCAAAGGTACTTTTAGAGGGGGGGGGGGGGGAACGAGGGAATTCCTGTGGGTAACATGTTCTTTGATTCATGACTCGTCAATAGTAATGTGGAAGGGATGGGGTTTTAGAAAGAAACAGTCAACGTGCGATCTCAATTAAAATAATTATCTTCTGTGGATAATCTCTCTATTGTACCACTCATTCATCAAACAAAGCTGAGATTACACCATTGCACTTTTTGAACATAATGTCCAACTACTTAATAGAACCAGTCAAAAATCAAATTGAGCACTTTAAAAAAAGCTACAAATAGAGATAGTGACCACTCTAAATTTTTTTTTTAACTCCTGAAAATACTGACAAGAAGGATAAAACAATACCGATTAATTCAAAAATCTGTCTAAGGTAACACTAGTCGTGTCTCAAAAATTATGCAGCAGCTGAACAATCAACATCCACTTTCTGCTAATGCAACGAAGGTTGTTCTCACTCTGTGTTATTTAACAAGACGTCCTATAACGTCCTGTTTCAAGTAGCTAGCCTACGATCTACTTTTAATCAAATTTCATGAGTATACTAGGCAGGCATACAACTTGCCGTGAAATTTTGGCTGAGTTCCACTTTGATTAGAAAGCGGTAGGTGCCAGACCAAGCGCCTGGTCTAGGCGCTGAGGTGGGTGCTAAAGATGGACTATTTTTGAAGATACCAAATCCTATCCTCGCTGCTTGCCTAAGATGCACTTGGATTTAGAGTTTTGATCCAAACTGTTTTGACTTGGCCCATTCTCTTCATCCATAACTATGCCTAAGTGAGCAGGATACCACTTTTTGATGCAGTGCAGTCCGCATAAGCGGCCTATGCTCTGCTAGACGCACTCAAGACCTAGGCAGGAGACCTAAGTACCAAACGCCCAAACCGCATTTTGAAAACAATGCTGATCTATATCATAGGATGTTGTTGGGACAGACTGCATGCACGTGCGTGCCTTTTAATGCTTAACTTGAATGGAATAACCTGGCAGCCTAGCATTGAAGAAAGAAATATGTTCATTGTCTATGGAACACCTTATCCATAGACACCAGGGCTTTGCAAGCAGACATTTAATCAATGTTTGGCTAGAAGGTACCCACTTTGCCTGATCACTATTAGATTTTTAAAATACTTCTGATTTTCATTATTTTATCTATTTCATAAACAAAACCTTTTTGGTCTATATTCTTCCAACATGAGTCGGCAGTTATTTATTTTCACTGTGGAGTTCACACTTTTATGTAACGTACTGTTTCTCTCTCTTCATTTGTTAACCAATTAATCTCATGCAACCTCCTATCTGCCTAAAAAGAAGTTCCTAAGTTTTACACCTACATCTATCTGTGCTTGCATTAGGTACATACAGAGATATTCTTTAGTGACGGCAGCATATGGCGAGCTCATAACACAAAGGAAAAGTTAGAGAAACATCTTAAGTCAACTGGTGGTAAAGTTTTAACTCGGTTCCCTCCTGAACCAAATGGGTATCTACATATAGGCCATGCCAAGGTTAGGATACACTGCACGGTTAAAAGACTATGTTTCATATGGTCATTATCATGTATTGTTTAGATTTCTTATCTTCATTAGTGATACAGGCCATGTTTATCAATTTTGGTCTTGCAAAGGATAGGGCTGGATCATGTTATTTGAGGTAACAATAGCTAGTGTTTAATTCTGTTCATGACAATTATTTTCATCAATTTGTATTCAAATTCTGCTAGTATTATGCTACACTGTTGTAATGATCATTTTTAACATAAGGGGCTTCACCTTCAAATGTTTTTTTTGCCTTATTAAATTAGCTATCTATTTTGGCTTCCTTTTCACTTTTTTCCCTCTAATTTGTAGATTTCTTATGTTTGTGGCTGATTTATTTGTTGTGCGCTGTTCCTTATATCTTCAAATACATTCCTATTTAATAGTCAAACTTAATTTCTATTGAAGGCCTTTTCATGCATCATTGGACAATTATCCCATTGCTAATTTTGCCAATGAAACTGATGACTGGTCTTAAATGATATAAATTTTATTTACTAAAAATTTATCTCCTATGGAATAATTCAATATGATAATATAAGGAAACAAAGAGAAATTATTGCTATACACAACAAACATTATATAGACAAGCTTGTAGAGTTTGTTAGTTACTATTGTGCATAATCTGTTCACATACCCGTACCATGTGTCTAAATCAAATATCGATTTTGGTTCAAGTGTCAACATATTTCGAGTGAAGCTTCTTACTGCATTTCTGTTATGCTAGGTTTGATGATACTAACCCTGAAGCTGAGAAACAGGAATACATAGAGCATATCCAAGAAATAGTACAGTGGATGGGCTGGCAGCCATTCAAGGTTTACTAGTGATTGTTAATTATTTTATATTGATGCTAGTTGATATCTTGTTCTGTTAGTTATTTTTTTATTCTCTTTCGATAATACTGTCTGATCATTACTCTTCTACTAGGTTACCTATACCAGTGATTATTTTGAAGATCTCTACAATCTTGCAGTTGAACTGATAAGGAAAGGTCGAGCTTATGTTGATCACCAGGTTTGTCATGGATTACAAGCAAGACTATCATGACTATGTGTTATTCATGTTTAAAATAAGATAATTAAACTTATCCAGAATTATCATCTAAACGCTGAACTCAAATACTGACATATCTGTCTTATTAAGAGCCCAGAGGAAGTCAAGGAGTTTAGGGAAAAGAAGATGAACAGCCCATGGAGAGATCGACCCGTTGAAGAATCATTACAGCTGTTTGAAGAGATGAAAAGAGGAATGATTGAAGAGGGAAGAGCTACTCTTAGACTGAAACAAGATATGCAAAGTGATAATAAAAATATGTATGACTTGATAGCTTATCGTATAAAGGCAAGTTTAAACTGATAAAGCTCTGATTTATTTAGCTTAGTTCTCCTCTAAACTCTCCTGTTTGAAATTGTATACAGTTCACTCCCCACCCTCATGCTGGTGACAAATGGTGTATATATCCAAGTTATGATTATGCTCATTGCATAGTGGATTCTCTTGAAAACGTCACACATTCGGTTAGTATCTATATGTTAGTTTAACATAGTCTGTATTCATATATGTGATATCTGCAACCAATTCTGTTTATTCTCATATGTGCTATCTTCAACAAGTTCTGAACTCTATTTCACTTGATGCCTTTATCTTCTGGAATAAGGCTGTAATCTTGCAACATATATCTATACTATTATATTAAAACTTAGTGAGTGTACCAAAAAGTTTGAAGGGCATTTACATCCTAATAAAATGTGAGGGGTATGTAGGTAATTTTCCTGTCCTTTCTTTTTTTTCCCTCTTTTCTTTTTTCTAGAACATTCTAGACTATGATATGAGCTCACTTATTGAATACCTATCTATTTGTGTTGTAAAAGGTATAAATATAAAATGATAATGTTCTTTTCTAAAAACAAAGTATTAGATATGAATGAATATAAATACAACAATTGGAATTTCAATTTGTTTTAATCTAAAAATATTATCCGAAGTTAAAATATAGCTACTTACTTAGATTAATAATTTGATGATAAAATATGAGACATACTCTTGTTATTAACATCATTTAAAGTGCTTTTAGGATGTTATTTTGAAAGTAATCCGCCAAATGACAATGTACCCTATTTTCTTTCTTTACAATCACATAACCGGTCAAATTTGACATATATGTTATACAATATACACAACTACAAATAAGGTAATATATAAAAAAATCATAAAAATATTTTATAAAACTTGATAAACTTTACTGTAAGTGCCCCTTTTATATAAAATTAGGAATGGTTAAGTTTTCGCATCTGTTGCACGTGCATTTGCATGTGCAATAGTGCTTATAGCATATCTAAATACTTAATATAGCTGTTCATTCTGATCTATGCACTGGATACTATTGCACTCAATACCTTTTCTATGACAGGAGTGTAATAGATACCATGTGCTTTCACAATTTTCTGTCAGGATGATGACACTAGTCATTATTTTGATTTAAGGTGTTAAGCCCGAAAGAAATCATAAGCTGAAATGATTCTTTGAGTCATCAACTAAATTTTGGACTATTTGTTTTTTGGGCTAAAACATTGAGATTATTCTGTCATTGTCTTTATGCTTACTATATCAACTTTGATAAGGAAAGTGCTGTTATTTCGGCCACAAGAATTAATCTTGCCAATCTCTCAGGCTGTACTTAGTTGTCTTCTTTTCGCTACAGATTCAGCATTGATTCTATGCCCCCACATCATAGTTTTATTATTGACGAATGAATGAACATTTACTTCCCTTCCCATTTTCGTGAAAAGGTTATGGTAGAATAGACCCATACAGAAAAAAAATCTATCCGATCTTCTCAACTGAAGTTTCACTTGCTAGACGTATGAGTATGACTGCAGTGAAATATTTCGTTGCAGGTCATCAGATAGAGGCTACTTAAGATAATCATCTTGTTGTAAGGAAAGTTCAACTAAAACAGAATACCAATTATGGTGTATCATCCTAATAATTATGGGGAAGTTTTAGAATGTTTCTGTAAAATAAACCTCTAGAGCTCAAGGAGGAGAAGTTTGCGAAAGGAAGATAACGCTAGTGCTCTTCAGCCGCTTTATTTGAAATTGCATGGTAGTATGGTCCTTGAATCTTAACTCCATGAACAATTGAAGTATTATTTTGCTGATTTGAATATATATGAATAGATTCTTCATGAAAGAGTTAATTTGATTTCATAAGTATGCAAATGTACATCTGTGCACATGTTTCTCTTTCCTTGTTTCTGCTCCTTTTGTTCTATGTGGCAATTATCTTTTGTGTATTTAAACAGAATGTTTGTGTGTTTCATTAACTTGATCATCCTTGCTTTTCCTTGCTTTCTTTTAATAAGTAATTTCTACATGTCTCTTTATGTTGCCTACTATTGTTCGGCGGTTTCTACAGCTTTGCACTCTTGAGTTTGAGATTCGTCGTCCTTCATATTACTGGCTACTGGAAGCTCTAGGACTTTATGAGCCTTATGTTTGGGAGTACTCAAGGTTAAATATTTCAAACACAGTGATGTCTAAACGTAAGGTAGGCTGTATGACTCCTTTAGATAATAAAGTTTTACTGTTAATACTTGTTCTCTTATTTTTCTTATGCGGTTATGTTTTATCTCCTCAGTTAAATATGCTAGTCACGGAGAAGTGGGTAGATGGCTGGGATGACCCACGCCTAATGACACTAGCTGGGTTAAGGCGTCGTGGTGTGTCTTCAACTTCTATTAATGCTTTCATTCGAGGAATCGGAATTACAAGAAGGTAGGAACTTGTTTCTCCTATTTATTATATGAAAAAGTCAATGAGCATGCTTGTCTACTGATTTAGTGCAAGAAACTGCAGGAGACCTGTACATTGTGGGTTTATCAAGACTTGTATATTGTTTACTATTAGCAACCTCCAACTTTCCTTCAAATAATTTATTTATGGACAAAATTTTAAAAGCACCCCTTTTTCATTTTTATATAGCAAAATTGACCTCTTCATTTTTTAATCTACAAAACCAACCCTTTTCAAAAGCGGAGTTTATTTTCAAACTACACGGGACTAGCAGTCCCGTGTAGTGCAGCCAAATTGAAATGCACGAGACTGCTAGTCCCGTGCATTTGATTTTTGTTTCTTAACTTTGCTCGCCGACACGAAATCAAGGAACCCCGCGAGATCTCAGACAGGGGTGGGGGGTGAGGTCAGCGCAACGCAACGCAACGAGCAAGCGGATGGGGGAAAGCCACGCTGAAACCCTGGCCACCCGCTGCGACAGCAACCCCCGCTTCGAGCCGCCACCCGTGGCCATTGATATCCCCCCAACTCCCCCCGCCAAATCCCCTCCCCACTCCTTCCTCTCCCTCATCCTCCCATTCTCCCCCCTCGAGCTCACCGCCGCCGCTGCCACGCTGGTCTTCCTCACCGCCCTCCACATGATCTCCTGCTCCTACTCCTTCCTCTTCCTCCGCTTCTTCCGCCTCGCCCCCTCCAGCCTATCTCCTCCCGCAGGCAGCTCTCCAAGATCGGAGCCCTCTCCGCCATCTTCTGCCTCTCCGTCGTCACCGGCAACACCTCTCCGCTACAACCCCGTCTCCTTCAACCAGGCCATCGGCGCCACCACCCCCTTCTTCACCGCTGTCTTCGCCTTCGCCCTCACCTGCCGCAGGGAGCCGCCGCTGGTCTACCTCTCTCTCCTCCCGTCGTGCTCGCCATCGTCCTCGCCTCCAACAGCGAGCCTCTCTTCCACCTCTTCGGGTTCCTCGTCTGCCTCTGCTCCACCGCCGGCCGAGCCCTGGAGTGCGTCGTCCAGGGGATCATCCTGGCGTCCGAGGCCGAGAAGCTCAACTCCATGACTCTGCTAATGTACATGGCGCCCATCGCCGCGGCTATTTTTCTGCCGTTGAGCCTTTACGTCGAGGGCAATGTCGCTGCCGTGACCTTCGATAAGGCGGTCGGCGATTAGAGGCTCTTGTGGTTGTTCGGCAACACGACGGTGGTGTACTTTGTGAACATGAGTAACTTCTTGGTGACGAAGCAAATGGTGAACTGCTGGCAAAGTTAAGAAACAACAATCAAATGCACGGGACTAGCAGTCCCGTGCATTTCAATTCTTGGCTGAACTACACGGCACTGCTAGTCCCGTGTAGTTCGAGAATGAACTCGGCTGCAAAACCGACCCTTTTCTTTTGAAAAGGGTCGGTTTTGCAGATTAAAAAATGAAGGGGTCGATTTTGCTATATAAAAATGAAAAAGGGGTGCTTTTAAAAATTTGTCCTTTATTTATTACTTTTTTTCTCCTTTGGTCTTTTTTGTTTGGTCCATAATTGGACAAAAGGAGCAGTGGTGTTTGTGTATTTACAGGAAATTCTGGTAGTGGTTTCATGTAGTAGTTGTTATCTTCTGCATGGCAGACAATCAATCTCTTTAAGGAATGAAAATAGCTCAAGTTTTAGTTAGGCTTTTACCATGTTAAGAGTTTTTTAGTTCTTTACTTTTTCCCCCTCCTGTCTGCAGAATATACTAGGATTAGTTTTCATCCATCTTTCAATTAGTTTGGCTTATGATTGGCTGATTGTTGTCTACATATAAGAAAATACAGAGTACAAATTACAAGTCAATTCCTGTCTAACATACTGTTGGAATTTTGACGCCTCTTGGTAGTCGTATTAGAAGCTGTTTTGACTTCTTATCCTATTTTGACTTCCAGAATCATACAAAAAGTTGTATACTTGTACAACTAATATATAAGTATAAATAGTAGTTCCCTTAGATCTTTCCCCCCTACTATAAGATGAGACGTAAGATTGAAGTAAGTTATTCTTCTATTGGATTGGAACCCTAGACTGTTCTTTAATTTAACCGTTGATGCTCTGATACCACAGTGGTAATCATTTTTATCCCAAAACTCAAGTTGTTAGATGGAAACCCATATATATTATTTAAAGCCAAAACTCCCAACAAATTGCGGAGGATTTTTTCTGGATTAAGATACTTTATTATCTTAAGTAGTGAACACTTCTAATTTCTCCTTTCCGTGCAGTGATAATAGCCTGATACAGGTAAATCGCCTTGAATATCACATAAGGGAAGAGCTTAACAAAACTGCTTCTCGAACTATGGTTGTGTTAAATCCTCTTAAGGTACACCAGGTTTTTCTTCTATGGTTATGTGTAATCTTTTTTTCCAAAAAATTATCTTAACCATATTATCAACTTCCAGGTTGTAATTACAAATCTTAATTGTGGATCAACAATGTATCTTGATGCAAAGATGTGGCCCGATGCTCCAGCAGATGACCCATCATCATTCTACAAGGTACTAAGCATTAGTGTGTTCATCCTTTCATTTCTCATCAATAAAATATCATGCAGTACTCTTTCTGAGTTGCTTGAAAACACAAGTAGTCAACTATTGTTCAACAATCTTACTATGACCGTACCTGAGATTTAACGCATCATGTGATTTCCATAAAACATGCTATTTTTGTGTAATGCTGAAAGTATAAGATAGAAAAGTCACTATTGCTAGTTTTTTATTTTCTTATTTTTTTCTTGATAGCAATAATGCTTTATAACAATATGATGTTAGTTAACTTAATCTGAAGGGTTAGTTAATTTGAAGGTGGGGGTTAGTCTTTATTGATTATTCCTTAATGGATTTAGCCGGAAAAAAGTTTATGTGGTGGACCTCTACCCTCAACTTGGAGCTAGTGTAAAATTCCCTAATTTATGATGTTGCATTTTCCCAGTTTATTAAGTTTGTTGCCTTTCAACATTCAATGTAGTGACGACGAGAAAGCTGCTTATATCCTGCAACATAATTGTTCCTTTATATACTATAATATGTCACTTTCCATCAAGTAATGTATTTCATAGTGAAAAAAAAGAACAATTTAGTATGCTATTAAATGAATACTTTAATCATACACTTCTTTTACCTCTGCAGGTTCCTTTCACAAATGTCGTGTACATTGAACGTACAGATTTTCGTCTCAAGGATTCAAAAGATTACTATGGTCTTGCCCCGGGTAAATCTGTACTGCTCAGGTATGTGATCATTTCAATATTCCTTGCGCTAGACCTAAACATCGTATATTGTTCATTGTCCATAATTTCCCTTGTAACTGTGCAGATACGCTTATCCGATAACATGCACAGAAGTTATATATGGTGATGACAAGGAGACTGTAGTTGAGATAAGGGCAGAGTATGATTCTTCAAAGAAATCTAAGCCCAAGGTTCTGATTAAAAAATACATCATAAAGAAGTTGGAATCTGATTATTTATTTATTTATTAATTTCTTGGTAATTGTGACAATTACAGGGTGTGCTTCATTGGGTTGCTCAACCTTCACCTGGGGTTGATCCTCTGAAGGTGGAAGTAAGATTGTTTGAGAACTTATTCCTTTCTGAGGTGTGTAACCGTGCTATTTTATTTTATTTTATTTTATTGAGTATTATATTACATTTTTGTTGGTCTTCTTTAATTGTTCTTTGACAATAGAATCCTGCTGAGCTAGAAGACTGGCTTGCTGATCTTAATCCGAGATCGAAGGAGGTGATATCAGAAGCATATGCTGTGCCTTCTCTTGGTAGTGCTACTACTGGCGACAGATTTCAGTTTGAGAGACTTGGTAAATCTTAAATGGTTCTCTTAAAATTTTCTTTATAATGAAGAAAATACTCGAGTTTTATAGCTTCTATGGAATATTTTGAGTGATGTTACTTGGAAGCTCACTGTAATGAAGCACGAGCCCTTTAGTTTTAACATTGGGTTAACTGCATATAGGCTTGCTGTAGTATTGTGCTTTGGAACTTGTACCCCTATAGTTTTACCTTGGCATATAGTCCCCCTGGTTGACTTTTAGTAACTCTTTTATCCTTGGTGAAATTTTGGCTGGGTGAAGGACTACAAAAAATTTAATCCTAGGGGTCTCTGCCAAAATCCAACTATAGGAGTAATAAGTTCCAAAGTGTGACACTACATAGGGTCTACCTGCAAGTAACTCTTCTATATTTTCTGCATATTTTTTTCGATTGAGCTGCAGCTACTTAACCTATTGACCCCCTTTATGTTTCAGGGTATTTTGCTGTTGATCCAGATTCTACCCCCGAGAAACTCGTCTTCAATAGAACCGTTACTCTCCGCGACTCCTATTCCAAGGGTGGAAACAAATAAGATGCAGATTCTTATATAAGCCGGTGCAGTTCTGATATAACCATTTGCAACCATAGCTTAAGCAAATATGTTACGTTTATCATGGGATACTAGTGACTTCACAGAAGTGATGATTTTGCAGAAAGAAAGTCTGTATCTCTCTTTTTTGATCGAGGGCTCGATAAAATTGTCTCTTATTATGGTACCTTATTGTTTTAAGAAATGAGCGTATCCTTATAATTGAGTCAGAGTACGACCATGATGCATACGTGTTTTCTTCTGGTATAATGGCTTAAAATATACTACACAACCTTTGATCATGGCCATAGTTCAAGTATGTTGTTCTTGTCCTGGTCAACTATGTTGACCACACCCTCGCTCTGAACGCTAAAATCTGTTGTGCGTTAAGTATGCAACTGTTAAATGATAATCTAATTGTTTCATTTCGTCGGTCTTCTCGGAACGTTCAAAGACCTTTCTGATAGAACACTCGGAAGAAGGGCGCGTGCAATGCACGTGCCAAGCCAACTATGTAGATTTAGGTCCTGTTCGTTTGTCTAAAAAAAAGTGGGAAATCAAAGAAATGGAAAACTATTTCTAAGAAGAATTGTTTTGGGAGTATTTGGTTTGCTAAAAAAAAAGGAAATCAAAGAAATAGAGATGAAATGAGATGAGTTGTCACATTATTATTGGATGATGTGAGTGATTTTTTAAGAAAACTAGTTTTGCTGTTGTTCGGTTAGCCAAAAAAAATAAGGAAATGAATTATAAGAAACCTATTTCCTGTAGTTTTCTTGTTTTCTTTTGTTCGGTTCATTCTTAAAAATAAGAAATGAAATGAGATGAGATGAGTTGTCATTGTATTATTGGGTGATGTGAAGAAAGATTAAGAAAAGTGTTTTCATAACTTTTTGGGATGAAATGGAAGAAATGAAATTTTAATGAGATGAGGTGAATTGTTATATTATTTTATTCGATGATGTGAGTGATTTGAAATGATGAAAAGAGATGAGTTGAGTGATGTTTGGATGAAAATAATATTTTATTAGATGTGATGAATGAGTTGTTAGATGAAAATAATATTTTATTAGATGTGGTGGATGAGTGGTTAGATAAAAATAATATTTTATTAGATGATGTGGATGAGTTGTTGAATGAAAATAATATTTTATTGGATGTTGTGGGTGAGTTTTAGGGATGGAAATGGAAGAAATGGGTTATTTGGAGATTTCTTGGTTTTCCATTTCCATTTCTTGGTTTTTAGGAAATAACCGAACAGCCCCTTATCTGAAAAGGAAAGGAAAGGAAACGAGACGCGGGGCTGCGGGGGCATTGTCAAAGTGGTGGACGCGGCAGGCTTATTAATTAGGCTTTGTTTGGGTACCATGATGTTTTTTTTTTTTTTTTTTTGGTAAATGAAAAATTTTATTCATCACCAATATGTAAAAAAAATTTTGTACATCAAGAATCTCAAGAACATGAATATGTAGTTGAGATAACAAATCAAAACAACCTATAGCTAGAGATCAAGACCTAGCTATAACAACAAAAATGAGAAAAAAA
>BQKN01001102.1:417233-427833 GCA_022839385.1 Asparagus kiusianus
CAAATATACCTCTATGCTTTTGAAGATTATATATTTCAACGTTCTTTTGCATATTTCCGTGCACAACCTTGTGTCTATGAGTTGTTTTCAGTCCTTAGACGATATAGGAAAATTGCTCTGATAGCAAATTTCAAAAAATTAGATTGCAGTTGAATAAATTTCTATTGTGATAAAATTAAGCTCAATTTATCAATTTTATTCTATGTTAGGAACAATGAATTTATGTTTATGTTATCTAGATTAGTATCATGTTTAAACAACTAACACAATCATTTCTTATAAAATGGCATCAGCATGGATGAAATGAGGATGGGTTTTTGAGATATTGCTCCCTCAAGACTTTAAGTAATTTGAACTGAGTCCCTCAAAACCCATTACTTTGAAATTGGTCCCCCAAAACTTGTTATCCACTCCAAACAGGTCCCCACAGTTGAACGATGTTAACTTGACCCACAAAATGAGTGACATCTGTTACTTTTCTTTCATTATCCATTGAACCCACATCTTCCTCATTCAATCCCAAATGCTTACTGCTTAGCTTAGTAATCTCTCTCCAAACCCATTATTAGCTCACCTCTCCATCCAAACTCATTGGTTTCCACTCTTCTCTCCAATATATTTGATTCTAAGCATTTCCTTTTGATAAACTAAGTTCTCAAACTTTTTTTGAAGTGATTTCAAGCCATAGAAATGTTGAGCTTGTACAGCAACTGTGCTCTGGACATGGGAATAAGAAGGTGTTTTGTAAATTTGAATGCCACACCAATCATTACATCAAATGGATAAGCAAATAGAGCAGCAAGGAGAGGGGAAAGGAGAAAAAACAGAGCAGAAAACAGAGCAAATTCGGTCCAAAACAAACAGGTCCCTCCTATCCCATCAATACTTTGATCCAAGGACTCAAAAAACCTATGACCGAGATAGAGAGAGATCATCAAAGGAACAGACAATATAACATATTCATAACTTACACTTAAGAATTCCTCAGTGAAACCGAAACAGTAACTCTGAGTGCAGCTTCACAGATTGGGTGAGAATCTGCTCGATGGACCACATCATGCAAGCGACGGTGTAGGTTTAGGGCTTTTCCACTGAAGGAGTTTGGGGAAAAATTGGTTTTGGAAGAAACGGATTTAGAGAGGTATCCAAAATTAACTCGCCTAACCCACTCCCTCTCTTACTAACTTGGACGGGTACTGTGTTACATTGAGTTTTAACTCAACCAGAGTTGCAGCATAACGGAAAATAGAAACGTGACCTGATTTGGAGCGACTTCCAATTTTTGGGGACCAATCTCAAAATAATGGGTTTTGGGGGACTTGGTTAAAATTACTTAAGTTTTGGGAGACCAATATCTCAAAAACCCAATGAGGATATTACAGCTTTATCTTGGGAAAGCTGTATCAACCATGCTTTAGTTTCTTCAAAATTCCATTTATTTAATTTTTGTTTTAGAGAGAGAAATTTATTCCACGAAGTTCATTTTCTTCAAAACACAAAAATAGTTTTGTTTTCATACCTCAGTTGCAACAGATAAATGACCCTTCCGTCCAGTTTGGTCACCCTTTAGTTTCATCTGCAATGATGACAAATTACAATGTACATACAATTCAGATTAGTAACCTCAGATGCAATTGATAAATAGGTATAAATTTAAATACCTAAAAAATAATTACTGATATATCCAAGTAAGAACTATAATTGAGTGCCAGCTCAATTGTTATAATTTACCTTATAGTTGTGTTTTTGCACGTTGAATCCCAGAGGTTTAGCAGCTTCCTCTATTTTAGACATTATTTCATTTGCAGGGCGTTGAGAAGTAAATCTTGTTTCCCGCTTGACCACACCCTGCAGCTTGTTGACAGAAGAAGTTAGAAACTCTTGCAAATTTGCAATACTACAGTTCTTTATTATTATTATTATTATTATTTTGTTTCACGTGAAGAGAGGTATGCTGAATTTTTCTAATACTTTTTTGTCATTAATGTATGATACACTCTGTACTTCATATTATTAACATTTTAATTAAGGCCATAGAGTAGTTATCATACATACCGCCTGCTGCTCAAACAAATTTCCAAGATTAAAACCAGCTGACTGTGAAATAAGCGCAAATGCATTCATCGACTCTGGTTTCTGTTTCTTTTCCATTACAAGATGTTCCTAGAGACAAAACGAATGTATACTGAATCAAACATTTGATCAACAAATATCAGAAACAAATATAACTTTAATTTAAAATAGAAAGCTTCATTATCAAGAATTTACAAAATAACGATGCCTTCATAGATCAAATTGTACAGGAGATTAATGGGGCCAAAGTCATCACATCAGCACACGAGAAATCTTAATGAGAATTTAGTATTATTACCTTAGAATCACTGAAAACAGCATCAACATCGTCAAGATTTACTTCTTCCTCTTCTTGAAAATCCGGTGCCTTATACCCTTTCTTGAACCAATCATCTTTTAGAATTTCTGGAATTGTTATGCGCTGTCACCAAAATACAACACAGTGAGAATTAAGCCCTACAAACAGGATACTGCTAGAAAACTGAAAGGAACAATTGAATTTTTAACACTCACTGTACGAGGATTTGGGTCCAGAATACGTTTAAGAAACTTTTTTGCACCAGATGAGAACCAAGTAGGAAATGAAAACTCTGCCCTCTCAATCTGCAGTAAGATAAATAAAGATGGTCCTCAGCATTCTTCAAAGACTCAATTAAAACAAAAATGTTTAAAGGCCTACTTTCTTATAGAGATCTGTGACATTGGGCTCATCGAATGGCAAATATCCAGCTATAAGAACAAACAGAATCACACCACAAGACCAAATGTCAGAAGTTGCACCATTGTAACCTTTATCATTGAGCACCTAGAGAAAAGAAGTTCACCGTGAGATGATTTAAAACAAAAATATGACAGATTGTTCAGGATCTTGCTATATACAGGACAATTATTGATTATACCTCTGGAGCCACATAATTGGGTGTTCCACAAGTCGTATGTAAGAGTCCTTCCTCCTAAATTATAAAGAATATTAGTTAAATTTAAATAAAAACTATATTCTTTAATTCATACATCATACCAACTAATAAGAACTAAAACTGAAATAATTAAAAATACTTGTAGTTGAACATACCCGCATTTGAGGTGAAAACGTACTTAAGCCAAAATCGGAAACTTTAAGAACACCAAATGAATCTAGAAGAAGATTCTCAGGCTGCAACATATGCATATACACATTCAAAAAATATTTTGCAAAAAGATTATCATGTAAAAAGACTATAACAACATCAAGAAAGACAAAATCAACCACAAAACTGGGTCAAACCTTCAGATCTCTATGATATACGCCCCTACTGTGGCAATAATCTACAGCATTAATAAGCTGCTGGAAGTATCTCCTAGCTTCATCTTCTTTCAACCTCCCATTGTCAACCTACGAATCAGACCTGAAAAGGTTAATGAATGGAGAATACACATAACCTGGAGAGGACTATTTTTGCATATGCAGAATACCATGAATATTGCACATCGCTGCTTATATAACTGAAATTTGACCAATTTAAAGAAAACTTACAATCTTGTCAAAGAGCTCTCCTCCTTGAACAAATTCAAGAACGATGTATATTTTTGTCTTGCTTGCCATGACCTACAATATACAGTGGAATTTGATAAGGAGATTTGGTGTCAGTCTATCAGATCCAACAAAAAAGAAAATAAGTTAACTGACATTGCACTCGAGAAAGAGAGTTGCACAAACTGATTGCATGGTACAACAATGACAAATTACACTCATTTATCTAAATTATAAATCGAAAGCAACTAAATATATATAAACAAATTTAAACATAAGAAGAAATCAGATAGAGACTCAATCTTGAAAGGCAGTCCATGAGAATGCATCATTTTGTTTAACTAATTTACGATTGAAAGTTAATTCAAGCATACATGAGAAAAATATAACTCATCTATTGGGCTTGACTATAGACAGTGTGCAAGATCTTGTAAGCTTATGAGAAAATGTCAAATGAGGTATTTAACATATAATGTAGGCCCTACTACCTCGTGGAGTTGAACGACGTTTGGATGCTTGATCAGCTTCATGGTGGAAATTTCTCTTTTTATCTGGGGGAGAGAAAAAAATTTAAGTTAGAGCAACTCCAAAAGAAATCATCAATGTCATAGTACAATACACATAATATGTTATAATGGCTTTTGGATAAATATAGATATAAGACAATTTGGGTAAAGATTAAAATTTTGATACCTCTACATTCTTTATCAGGTAAAATCAAGATAACCCTACAATTTTTCATTCAAACACTTCACATGCATAGATAAAGATTATATCTTTCTCAACATTTCCCCCAAATCCATTCAAAAAAATCCAATCTTTTTTCAACAGATCAATGTGCACCCATCAATGGCAGCAACTAAATCAAGCAAAATCGAAATAATACCTCAAAAATACCAAAAGAAAAACACAAAAATTTACCTGCTCGACCATCTTATGCTTGAGGACTTGACTCTTGTCAAGAATCTTGATGGCGACGCCGTCGCCGGTCCTCGAATCGCGCGCGAACTTCACCTTCGCGAAGCTCCCCTCGCCCAGAGTTCGCCCTAGCTCGTACTTCCCCACTCTCGTTCGTGCACCGCACGTGCTCATCGTCTCTCTCTCTCTCTCTCTCTCTCTCTCTCTCTCGATCCCTTTTCGAAGAATAATTGGATTAAGATTTTATAGAGAGAGGGAGAGGGAGCGAGGGAGAGAATTTGGGTTCGGTTTGGATTTTGAGTTTGTCCGAGGAATTGGATGAGTGGGGAGGTGGGACCCACTTTATATAATAATTAATTAATTGGACGCGGTTGAGCCGCGGTGGAGAGGCGGGTATCCATATAATAGGGGACCGAAAGGTGATTTCAAACGTCCTGTGGCTGCCTAATTTCATCAAATCTCTTTCACCTTTTCATATAAAAATAGTAATTAGGATAAATTACAGAAATCACCCTCATTTTAAATTGACATTGTACTCCCCAGTTTTCTATTTCTACCAAACAATCATCAACTTTAAATAGGGCTATGTATCATATAAAAATAGTAATTAGGATAAATTATAGAAATCACCCTCACTTTATAGATATCGGTCCCTCACATCTTCAAATTTGAGTGTGCGTCCCTCAATCCCAAGAGTTCTTGCGATTTGGTACCCCAGTGATTAAAATGGCCCTGGGCAGATATTTTGTCCTTCGCAAGAGGGGGTTGGGGGAAACAAAAACTGGGGTATTTTAGTTATTGAGGGACCAAATTGAAAGAACCCTTAGAATTTGAGAACTCATGAGCAATTTCAAATATATGAGGGACTAATATGGAACTGTTGAATATTTGAGGGATTAATATTTAAACAACCCTTTTTAATATAATACCACCCCCCACACACACACACACGCATATATACACAAACATACATATATGAACTCATATAATATCGTTATTTGAGGTATCGGCCTTTACAAACGTATACGAACAAGTCAATTTTGTAAAAATAGAAAACTTAGGGTGAACGTCAATTTAAAGCCATAGTAGGATTCCATGCAAATCTTCCGTTGCGTTTTCTGGATTTTGTCCTAATAACTAAAAACATCATCTCGCGTGACAAATAGCATTTTCGTTTTGTTCCCGTGTATAACTCAACTCTAATTTTGTTATTATTTGCAATAGAGCGGTCTTAGAATTTGTGCCTGCTAGCAGAGAACATAATCAAGGCATGTTTGAGACGTTGATGTAGCGTGATAGGATATTAGGAATATTTTCTAAGAAAAAGAAAAAGAAGGAAAGAAAAAGGAAAGACTTCATCTCCCTGAAGAACAAATGACAACGTCTTTCTCGGTTATGAGTACTTCATTTGTTACAGTCATTTTGGTCTTCTTCTCTTCTTCTTTTTCCCCCCAGCCACCTAATGATTGAAGGCTAATTGCGTAAATTGCATATTGATAAAATATCAGAAAGATTGAACCATATTATGCTCAGACTAACGGGAGCCAGTAGAGCCAGCAGCGGATCTACGTAGTGTTCGCTGATGTCATAAAACACCACCGATCGAATTATTTTTATAATTTTTTTTATTTATTTATTTAACCTGTGTTTATTACTCAGCATATACCACTGGAATTAGAGCATGGCAAAGATTAAGATGGATATTTGTCTATAAACTAGTAAGTTATATGAGAGGATATCACTGGGACAAAACCCTAATTGGCCGTTGGGAGTCAAAATTGGCGTGCCCATCCAGCTCATTATCCTAGATTGAGTGCCTTTCTTTTTCATCGACTGTATTCTTTCTACTCCACAATATTATCCGACATAAATTAAATCTAGACGATTTTGAGACCATCTTAAAATCTCTGCTGCTAACTTATCAAAGTTGAGAGCTGCACTTTTATTCACGTGCAAAGCTTTCATTGGGCCACTGTCTGCAGGCCAAAACAAGGAGGAGGGTTGGGGGTCATTGACATCTCCTCTTTCAATATTGCTCTCCTATCCAAATGGTTTTGGAAAGCTCTCGACAGAAACTCTCTCATCAGTAAAGCCCTCTTCTCTCTTTACTCTAAAGACAGTGCCAATCCCTTTGTGCATCCTCCTAATAGTCCAGCTTCTCAATTCATCCACGACTTGCACTCTATCCACTCCATTTTTTTCAGCATGGTTAGATGGCAGGTGGGAGACGGTAAAACATGTCGTTTTTGGCACGACAAGTGGACTAACGCAAATTCTCTTAGTAGTTTGTTTCCAAAAGCTTGTCAATTTGCTTTTTCAAGATTCGGTTATGTTCGATCTCAAGGCTATCTGCGTAATTCTTCCTGGCATTGGTACCCTATTCTCAGAAGGGGGATCTCTCTCGAAGAGAAACATGATATTAATTAGCTCATCGCCCACCTGGATGTGTTCTCTGCTGCTACAAATTCTTCTCATGACAGTATATGGTGGCCTTATCACCCTTCTGGCTCTTTTACTGTTAATTCATTATACTCTGTCATCTCCTTCGGTGGGTTACAATCCCACATCCATAATTTCATCTGGAAATCAAACATCCCCTTGAAGGTTAAGGTCTTTTTTTGGATTATCTCTAATAATAAGCTCAATACCAGAGCAAATCTGATCTCTAAGGGCTGGAATGGAGATCCCCGCTGCCCTCATTGTATGCAGGAGGTAGCAACCCAGGACCACCTGTTTATTACTTGTCCCTTTGCTCGTACAGTCTGGTCATCCCTCCTCCCTGTTGCACCTTTTGCTAGATGGCCCCACTCCATGGAGGGGCTGATTATTTTATGCATGGACTCCAACACTTGTGCCTACATTAAAGTAATCTGGAAACATTTGTTATTGTGCTTCTGTTGGGGAATGTGGAACTGTAGAAACCACCTTATTTTCAGAGACTTTCTTGCTGATCTTATTCTCACTGTAGCTAATATCGCTAGAGTTGTCTTGTTTTGGATAAGGGCCGAAAAGGAGAGACTGGCGAGGCGCATTCACAAAGCTGCCTACAACCTGAAGTTGCAGGAAATTGCTAACATAAACACTGCTGGTAACTGTGGCGACAACTTCTCTGATGCTCTTTGATTTGGATTGTGTTTTTCCTCCTAGCCGCCATTTCTTTTGCGTCCTTCCTGATCCCCTCTCTCGTCAGCATGCAGTAGTGTCTTAGTGATGTAAGAACTTGTGTTAGTCGTTTTTGTCGTATATGAGTTTCAGACTCTTAGTAGTTCGTGAGATTTTCTTTCTTTTAGCCTACCGTTGAAGGATCTAAGCAAAGTTAGTTCGGTCGGTGACGACTAGGTCCGCTCCTTACCAGCTTCTTCTTTGCTTCGATCCTTCTTCTAGGTATTCTGTGGGTCTTTCTGTATCAGTTTGTGCATTCTAAGTTTCTCTATATATATAAATATAATGAACAAGGTACCTCACCATGTTTCTCAATTCAAAAAAAAAGTCTTATAACTATACTAAGAAAAGACTTGTGCTAATATTATACTGCTAGACGCAACAAAAAAAAGGAAAAAGAAAAAAAAAGATTATGTCTTGTATATTGTGAAGAGAACTAATTGGCTTCAATTGGCACCTAACTTTTTGTTTTCAAAAGTACAATATCATAAACCCAACCCCCCTCCCCACCAAAACCCAAGCAAACTTCAAAACAAAACTTTGCATGATTATCAGAAAACCCTTCTTAACTTTTAAAATATCAGAAAACCCCCTTATGCCGAGAGGTTATTAGAAAACCACTTTTAACTTCGATATAATTAGGGAGGTTCTCTGATAAAATATCAAATTTAAACGAGGTTTTCTGATAAAATCTAAAAGCTAAATAGGGGTTTTGTGACAATCCCTATACGTTAGGGGTTTTCTGATATTTTGAAAGTTAAGGGGGGCTTTCAGATAATCATCCAAAGTTAAGGGGGTTTTTCTGATATTTACCCTATAATAATTGTACAACTACTATAAACATAATTAGAATTTTTCTTTGTGAAAAAAGTATCAGCTCCCTTTGGCATTCGCTAGTTTCTCTCTGTTTAGTAGTGACAAACGACAATCTCTATCTAACATAAAGAATTGGCCTCAATTGGATAGGGAATATTACATCAACTCGTTTAATTTTTAATTTAATTAATAACAATTTTTATAGATCACATAAAGATTAAAGAATATGATGATTCAATTAAAAGCTATACTATTTTACTAAGAAATAATTTTTATTGGCCAAAAATGAGAGTGGAACCAGATAAAATGCATGGTTCATGAGATTCATTAAGTGCAGTTTTTTTCTTTTTGGATAAAAGTCATCACTTGACGAGTCAGCATGAATGGTCAGATATACATCGGGCAATATTAAGGGTAGATCTCAAGAACAATAAAATATTAGAGATGTGGAAAATATTAAAGTTAGGCCTCAAAAACAATAATATTTTGGGCAATGTTAAAACTAGGTCTCAAGAGCAAAATTAAGTGCAATGGGGACATTTACTCATTTACCCACAAATTGCAATCTAATAGAAAACTCTAGTACGTAAAAGATTGTTATATCAGGATTTTTGAACATATTAGTTATCAAGAGTTTGTTTTTGAATTTATTGGTATTATTTAATGTAAGTTAAGTAGTTTTAAAGAAAGTAAACTTTTGATAATATTTTAGACTTATAAAGGGAATCAGCTTACATCTACTTAGATCCACATTTATCATTCACTTGAATACGAGAACAGTACGGAAAGAAGTAATATTACAGGCATTAATTTATCCTATGAATTCAGATCATTTCCACTGTCAAAATGCAACAAAAGTCGAATTTTTTAATCTCAATTGTCTATTATCTAGTGGATATTGTAATTCAATTTGAGTGGAAACTTGAGAATTGGTGCAAGTCAAATACTTGATTTTGAATGTATTAACACAGAAGAGGATCCCATTAACCACTCTTGTGATTTATATATTGCACGTGAAAATTTTACAGGGAAAAATCTGACAGCAGCCAACTCCGACCGGATCACTTTCCAAACATTTCTATTTACTTCGGACGTCAAATGATATCTTAATTAATAGGGGTAATTACACTTAAAACCCAAAGTTTGCTCCACGTTGCATCCAAATACCGAAAGTTTAAAACCATACACTTAAATACCGAAAGTTTCTAACAAGTTGCACTTCTATACCCAATGCAATGCAAACGTGAGAATTTCATCATAAAAATTCTCATGCGCCGCTCGCACGCTATATTAAGCTAGAATTAGGGTAGGTTTAAAGTAGAATTTGAGTGATTTAATAATAGATTTAAGGGGAAAAAAGGAATAAAATATTCTAAAAATAGCATATGAGTGTCACATGAGAGTTTTGGGGCGAAATTCTCATGTTCGCATTGGGTATTAAAGTGCAACTTTTAGAAGCTTTGGGTATTGAAGTGTAAGGTTTTAAATTGGGTATTTTGGTGCAATACCAAACAAACTTTGGGTATCTATGTGTAATTTACCTAATTAATGGGGTTTCCCAAAGTGCTAGCTATTACCAATGTTAAGGTGAGATCACCTCATCATCTTGAATCCAAATTGCATACCATCTGGGCCCACCCTTTGCTTTCCTTTTTAAAAAAAAAAATGTTAGAGGCACACCCCCAACCACATCTCCAACCACACTCCTCTCTCGTTACAGTGCACTAGGACCCACATGAGAATTTTTTTAAAAATTCTCATGTGGAATTCTCATGTGGGCCACAGTGCACTGTAGCGAGAGAGGAGTGTGGTTGAGAGTATGACCGTAGCGCCTCCCAAAAAAGAAAATAGGATGAAATAGAAAGGATGGAAGAGAGATGGAATGGACTTCTCTAACCTTCCCATTGCCAATAGGACCCAACTTCTCTAACATTCCAAATTGTCCAGCTCTGAAGAAAGGAAAGGTCTATGCCACCACCAAAGTCTTTTAAGTCTTTTATGCAACTTGGGAGGAAAGAAAGAAACCAAGCAAACCAGACAATTCAACCAATCTCCCTCCTCTTCAAGCGATGCAAAAACTCTCTAATAAGAGACAACCCGAAAAACTCTCTAAAAAGGATA
>BQKN01001102.1:428233-442043 GCA_022839385.1 Asparagus kiusianus
CTTCTCAAGCAAAATCTAAGCCGAGATGGAGAAGCCCCGGTACGCGACGACTCCGGCCATAGTCTCCGCCGTGGTCATCCTCCTCGGCACCGCTGCCTTCGCCTGTTGTGTCGCTGCGGAGGTCAAGAAGTCCAAGGCGGAGGAGATGAGAATCGACGGGAGCCTGTGTTATCTGCCGAGGAGCCCTGCTTTCGGCCTGGGCATCGCTGCGGTCGTCTGCCTCTTTGTAGCGCAGGCTGCAGGAACTACGGTCGCAGCCGTAAGGATGTGGTCGAGAGATAACAAGTCTAGGAGAAATATATCCATGCCTATCATCCTCTTGGTCCTATCTTGGTATTTTACTGTTTTGTCTTCAAAATTCTTTCACAGCTCCACTTCTGCTTCTAATTTAATTTTCTATAGATTAAGCGAGCAAATTTCGCAAAACTACCGGAAACTTTGGAGGGTTTGCACAAAACTGCAAGAAGAATTTCAAATTAGGGAAAACCGTTTCACAACTATTGAACTATTGAAAATTGTTGCAGATGGCATTAGTAGTTTGGATAAAAAGTATGAACTACTCTTTAAAAATAAAGGAGGGAAAGATGATAGGTGTACCATGAAGAAAGTAGAAAGAAAATAAATGTCAAGCGAGTAGTACGCGACAACTCACCCTCAAACATGATAGTTTAGTGAAAGAAGAAAAAAATCATCATAAGTTTTCTCATAAAAATTTTACAGTACTTTCATGCCAAACCCCTACGGTTCACGGTATTTTTAAGATTTTATCCAAAAACCGAAACAAAGGTCCCAACGCATTTACAACCTCAAGAGGACGTAGAGATTTTTCTGTAATTCACTCCTATTCTTTTAACAGGACCTGCTTCGCACTGGCTGCGATTCTGCTGGGCGCAGCGTCGAGCATGAACAACAAACAGCTTTACGGCGAAGGATGGATGGACGGAGAGTGCTACGTCGTCAGGGGTGGTGTTTTCATTGGGTCGGCTGTACTTGCAGCCGCAACTATAATTCTCGCACTTGGTTTTATACTCGCGACAGCAACGGAGCGAAAACACAGGCGAACTGGCCCAGATGAAGAGAGAAACCGAAGGAATGATCAGCAACAAAAGCAGCCCGGCCCCTAACGTGAACGATGCCGCCGGTCGAGATGTTCCAGCGGTAGATTAGGTCCCCACACCACACGTTGGAAGATGTTGAGATGAGAGGAAGCTTCAAAGGAAGGGAATTATTCTTGTCTTAGGCTAGAGGGTCAATAAAGAATGGCCTCTCTTAGTCTTAACCTAAATATTAGAATCATAGTAAAGGGTCCAGTGTTACAATCTTGTATTCTCATTCAACCGCACAAATAGAATCAACAAAGATTTACGTCGAATTTGAATCAGCAATTGATATTGACTCTATAAATGGATGAAATGTTTCTGTAATTTACTGGTTCTTTTCTAGGGGGAGGGGAGGGGAGGGGAGGGGGGGGGGGGGGGGCGCCAACTCGTGCAGGCTGAAAGCTTCTTGCAACCGAAGTTTCAAGAATGAAGTCATCGCCAAATTTAACTCTGCTGACCAATTAATCCACATAGCCAACATGAGTTACTTGTCCATTCTTATGCTGAGGCCAAAAGTATCAAAACTAAGCAGTCTCCACCATGTCAAAGTTTTCCACAATACATCTTCTGACTTCTAGGATCAACCGTGTAAAGGAAAGCAAACGTGCAAAAAATAAAAAGCCCTCGACAATCTTCGTCTTGCTTTGCTCCTGCTGAAGATCCCTCTCCAGCTATCCATGCTCAGTGCATCTACAATCATTTGATCCATTTCCAATACCTTGGACCATATACGAAAATCCTATCGCCTATTTGCATTAGATGGCTAGGGCGGATTTGAAAATTTCACATAACCCGTCCATATTTGGCCTACAATCACATAACTACGCTCTTATGCAGTGGCGGAGCCAGGATTTTAATCCTATGGTGTCCTATAAATGCATCGGTAATGGTGGAAAATACATCTCTCTCAACATAAGCCACCAAACTATCATTAAGCTGAAAAAATTCGAACCCGCGCGCATGCTGGGTTCCTTGTGAGATTCGAACCCGCGCGTATGCTGGGTTCCTTGAGACCCTTTTCCGCTAAACCATCTATACTTTTGTTATTTTTATATGTGCTCTATGGTAGATATTCAGTTTTTACTGGTGTCCTGGGAACCCAAAGGCACCCGTTCAGCTCCGCCCCTGCTCTTATGTTTATAAGTGATCATAAATCCCGCTGTGTTTTTGAAAGTTATCAAATGAACTTCACCGCCAGATAGTAAAAGTGGTCACCGCAATGTGATGAGTCCATGAAACGGAGGTACCGATAATTTATTATATAGAAAGAACATCGTGATGGACTTTGCAAATTGGAGTGGATATGTGATTCTAAACCAAAGAACCGAGGACTTATGTGAAATGTTTCCACAAATTTATAGAAAATATAAAGAAACCAGCATGAGCATCATACAGTAAACATACATCCATAAGGCCAATTAATGATACATCTAAAACAAAGATTCTACACTCATGTACACATGTTTGTATTCAGATTCACTAGCTGGAACCAAGCTAACCTTAAGATCATAAAACTGTCAACATTGAATGTATCTTCACAAGAGGTCAGAAGAGGAGCCTTGAAAGAAAAAGACAGGCATTCTTCAAACAGTTTCTCGTTACAAACAGAAGCTCATATGACGGACAACAGTTAAGAGGATAAGATAACAGATGAGAGTGGGATTGGTCAACAGCTAAATCCCTTGCATTAAGAGAAAAACTAATGAAGTTTCATAAAGCGCATACCTCAAAGCAACTGTAAAGGAAAATACTTCACTAAAAGGGTCTAAAGGGCCCACCACGACCTCTACCCCCATAGTATCCATAACCCCTCCCTCTATTATACGAACCTCTATAATATCCTCCATGGGGAGGACCGTAGTTTCCATGAGGTCCTTGACCCATGGGAGGCCTGTGCTCGAATTCACCAAAAGTCTGCCAAAAAAAAGGGATCATTGTTAAAAAGCCCTTTGAATAAAGTAATATGGCTTCATAAGAAGAAAGTGAAGTAAATACAAACCTCTGTGTCAAGCTTCATTCGCTCTGAAAACCTAGACCGTCCACTCCATCCTCCTCGGTTGAGGGAATTACAAGAGAGTGTGTCAAAGAAATCATCCTTATTGTATACAGGCTGCAAGAAATGAAGCACCATCAAACTCACACCATAATATATTATGTTCAATCTCTAGTTTTAACATTTATTTCAACAAGCTGTCAAAATTTCCTTTATGCAAAATTGTTGTTTAATTGGCATCTTTAGGAAATTTGCCATGAATCATGATGTTTATCAATTTCTTTTAACAGGTTAATTATAACCTGGTAACAGCCAAAAGCTGGATACAAGACTTTACCTTCATATGCAAATGATCAAGTCACTAGCAAAAATTAAACCAAGCTACATGACATCATGTGATATCCACTATAAAGGAATATGATGAGCGAAAATAACTACACTATACCTTTGAATGTTTGATTCTGAAAAGAGACCCAAGTTTAATTTTATAAACTCTGCTGGACTGCACAGGGAAAATTTTATGCAAAGATCAAAACTTACTTTGCTTCCTGGCCTGGGGGGATCTTGTACGTAACCACCACTATATATAACATCGTGATGAAGTGCATCATGTTCTGCTCCATCTCCAAGCGAACCCCAGACTTCATCTTTGTTGAATTTCTCGTTCATGGCCAAGAAGTCAAATTCTTCAGTAAACTTTGGCACCTCATGCTCGCTCTGATATTTAGTCAGACAGCACTAACTTTAGTGAACACAAGATATTACCATTAAAATTTCAACTATAATGCTGACTTGATTATCTCAACAGTCATCACCCGAGATGGTCCTCTCAGGGATGATCAGCAAATAAAAATGTTATTTTTGATGTCTACGAGTTAGAGGCCCAAGGAACACATTTTACATATAGAACATATCTCCATTATACAAACCCGTGTGCTAAATTTTATGATTATAAAGAGACAGCTATAATCAAATGCTGAATAGGAACTTTTATGATATATAGATCCATAAGCAACAAGTGCAAAGTGTGTTTCCTTCATGTGTCAACTATGAAGATATCAGACATCAGATACATCTATTGTTCAGAGAAGACTGATACTAATTTGTTATATGCTGACGTATGTTGGTCTTGCCGAAGTCTACAAAAAAGTACATGAGCAGGACACATGGAACTGTGCATACTTTTCAGAAACCAGAGAAATAAAATTCGCCTGGAAGACAGAAATATGTAACTTTAGCAACAACCTGTGCAGCCATTAGATTTCATATAATGTACAGTCAGGAGAAACCATACAATTGTAAAGCAAGTTGTTTACTTCAACAAAAAGGGAACATAACCATACCTGCTGGTTAGATGTTGGCAATGGCAATAATGGCTCTTGTGGTATTCCAGAAACAAGAGACGGCGAGTTTGTTGATGATGGCAACAAACCCCCCATATCTTTAAATTCAGGGTACAATCTCTGAAGAGATGCTGCTGTTGCTGGTATAGAGTTTGTCAGTTGGTCAGGTGTTAACAAAGGAGGCTGCATTGCTGTTGGACCTGAAGCAGACCCCAAAACTGAAGATGCAGAAGGCATTGATGAAATAGGAACTGAAGTTTGTGAGGGATTAGCTTTGTTGGCAATCATATTCATAGTGTTCATTTCTTGATTAGACAAAGGAAGAGAGGACATTGCTTGTAAATGAGAAGGTAACGATAATGGATTAGAAGGATTAGAAATCGCAAACTGAGATGGAAAAGAGGTAGCACCCTCTTGAAAATTTAAAAAGCTTGGTGGTGCATAACCTTCAGCATACTGTGATGGATTTTGAAAACTAACAGACTGGGGTTGAAAAGGAATATGTCGTTGGTGGGCACGAACTTGGGCACTTGATGTACTAGCATATCCTTGGGAGTGTGTAGATCCCTCTGCATTTGCAATAGATGGTGAAGCTGCCCAAGAACTCATGTGAGCACCAGGCTGATACAAGGAAAATGAATCCGGAAATGGTTGCCTAGATAAATCTTGGTGCACTGATTGAGAACTTGGACCAGCAACAACACCAACTCCAGCTGAAGCAACAGAGGAACTACTAGGTGCATAAGCATACTGTGACTGCACATATAAAATTGAAACAAAGACAATGTATTGTCAGTAGAAAAGACAGAAATCTGACATGGAGGAATTGGATCATGATAAGCTCATTTAACTACCTGAATAATAGCTGGATCATTATGTGTCTGCTGCTTTGGAGGAACAGAAGATGATGACTTCACCTGCAAATCCTGAAAATAAAGAAAAAATAAATATAAAGAATGCATCTATAAAAGTTTAAACCCCTAGAAGTGAAAATGTTGCTGAGGTAAAACTGCAATAGATGTTCACATATTAAGAATTTAGTATCTAGATGCTGAGGCAACAAAGATGATTCAAATGTGTATAAATTGTTAGGAAACACGAAGACGGGTTGGTAGAAGAACAAGTCATCAATCACATGTTAAAGAATGATTTATGCTTAAGAATAATAACTGATTTTCCCCTCCATACATCATCTTCATAATTTAGTATGAAAACCAAGAAGTCTTGAAGGAATATCAGGGTGCTTGTTATCAACTTTGCAGTACTACCCTTGAACAGATAGCAGTCAAAATGATTCACCTATTTAAATCATTCCAAATCACAGTATAAACCTTCTACCTTATCCTAATCCCAATACTAAAAATAAGGGTGTGTTCGGCAACTCAAGAACTAGTTTTAGTGGATACAATCATGGTCAAAAAACATGTTTTTAGTTTGGTAAAACTTTGGTCAAATTTGAATTAGTTATTTTCTAGTTCAAATTCTAGCACTTAAACTAGTTTTCTTTTGGAACAACCCCTACATGGGCCAACACGCAAAAACTAGTCCTGCTCCAATCTTGTTTTGGAATTGTCAAACACAGCTTAAGAGCAGGACAGGACAGAACAGCAAACCGTTAGCAAGAAATGCTTTTCTCTAGGAGAAGATCACATTATATCTCAATTGCCAATTGGTTTGATTCAGAGATAACATTTTACTTATCATTTTAACTACCCATGTGATCAACTTGTTGTCATTCTCAATAGAACGCCGCAACAAACCATTCCAAATTATAAACAGGTGCATTGACTAGACCGAGGCTGGTGTTTCCTTTGGCATATTTGAATTAGGTACACTGACTGCCCTACGAATACCCCCTTCCATGTCAATAAGGTAAAAACAGGACAGCAAATGTGCATAATCGGTTAAAAAGAGAAAAAAATAGTGTAATATTTTAGCATTTCTAGACTATCTTAATCCACTTTCGTCCATACAGCTCTGACAAGATTTTCATGGGGATTGCTCCATGAAAAGATCAAGATAGCTGAGTCCTAGGTTACTCAGACACGGCGTTTTGGATGCTGTGTCGATGTTCGACACGTGTCGGACATGGATTCTCTATGGACAAGCCATGGATACGTGTGGTTCAAAGCAAAACCCTACTTCCCTATTACTTATACATACACCATAAACTAGTTTCTTTGATGATATTAGGCTCAAAACCAATCAATTCTGAACCCGAAAACTGAAACTCATTATTTAAATATTTGAAAAATACCCATCTCCCATGCGATCAAAACTAAACTTTTGTTGTTAAACCTTATTCTTAGTTTGATTTAACTTGATCCTTAACTGTTATAGATAATAGAAAGAAACATACAAATGTTACATGTATTTTGATTCAATATGTGATCTAAGGTAAGTTGTATATATAGTTTTATCCCTGTATCCTATAGTGTAAAAACTTTCCGTGTCCCGTGTCTGTAACCGCGTCCGTGTCCATGTCCACCTGTATCCGTGCTACCTAGGCTGAGTCCCTAAGAAGCTCTTCCATTCCATCCTCTACCTTAACCACAAATGGACCACAGTTCTTTTCCAAGGGTCATTTACGTTTAAAACTTCAAATATTCATTCCCAAGCTGTAGAAAGACATGCTAAAAGTCTTATCTTCCTCTGTTCTAGATTCAACATAATAGATCACCAAGCATTAGAATATAATTAGTCTTCGCCCTTCAGTTAAACTTTTCCTAATGCTTGTTTATATTCTTATGACCCGTACGTTATTAGCCGAACATCCTGTATGCATGATGATTTATATTTTCTGAGCAAATGTGTATGGATTATGGAAATCATATTTACATACGCCAGGTATGTTAGTCGCTAATACTTTGTACCAGCACCCTTAGCTCATCTGGCATCTGCTCAGCATGCTGAAGTGCATCTAATGGACAGTCTATTATAGGAAAGAAACAGGCACTGTAATCAGCGAGAAAAGAGTCATATACAAAGACAAATAAACTCAACAAAACAAAAAATTTAAGTATAATTTAAAAGGCAAATAAACTCAACAAAACTTATACTTTTAAGTATAATTTATTAGATTAAACAAGCAAATGGTTTTCTTCCATCTAAGTTTGACAAGGCATACATAAATCCCTATATAACCAATTCCAATGTATAAATAAATAAATAAACAACAAAAAAATAAAAAATAAAAAATTTGAGGAACTTCGCTGATTAACATCAATTATTTTCCTTTTCCCGAACAAATTTACTTAATTTTCTAATAAGAACATTCAGTTACTCATCATAAACATTTCAAAACCTTAGATCCACAAGTTATACCAATTTGAGTACGCAAATTCAAATAATTCCCAAATATTCCAAATTTACCTTAATATCGCTACCTCGAAAGAGAATATACTCATAAACTTTGTCACTCGAAGGAATCTGAGGCCCCTCCTTCCTTCTCCCTTCAGTACCAAACGATTTCACTGCAAAAAAAGAAAAAGAAAAAGAAACATCGAATCAAAGAACTCAGAACCCCGCTCGACTTCGAAATCGAGTAAACCCTAGAAATCGAGAGTAGGTTACCGTTCTGGAGGGCGATGGTGGAGTCTTTGGTGTTGATGCTGACGAGGACGCCCTCGTATCGGATCTCGCTCTTGGAGGTAAGGCTGATGACGCTTCCGATGTAGGAGTCCACTGACGGCGAGGCGGCGGAGCTCGATGATGATTCCTCCGGCGACGCCATTGATCGATCTCTGATGACCTGGACCTAGGGTTTCAACGCTCAAATTCGAATGCTGTGTCTCTTTCTCTCTCTCTCTCTCTCTCTCAAATTATTTTTGGGTTATTTGCATATATATCCTTTAAATCATGCGCGTTTCCAAAAACTATCCCAGATCATCCATTTGCAACATTACCCAGAATCATCACTTTTGAGAAAGAAATACGGCTAAAATCAACAAATCATCAGCTTGGTGTGCAAAAAAATGATTACTTTGTTGATACTTTTATATTTCAGTTATAAATTATCTTATTATAGTTAATGATTGATTGGTGGATATTTTTTTCTCAAAATTGATAATTTGTGGAATAGTTTTGCAAATACTGAGATTTGGATAATTATCTCAAAATTGATGATGTAAGGCCTATATATGCAAATAACCCATTATTTTTAGGGCTGATAACACGTTTATCATGTTGTCCTTCGTCCGATCCCCTCAGGATTATGTAGGATTGGAATCTCATATATTTTATTTCTTTTGATGTAGTGCTTATTACAAGATATATTGAAAGAAAAATATCTTAAAGATCTAAAATATGGGACTAATGAAGGGGACAGGTGACGTGTCTTCTCTCTATTGCATAATGAGCTGGTCATGCCAGCTCATTATGTAATATGAGTGGAAACATCTCACATGTGTCCTCCAATGGTCCCATATTTTGGGTTCCTGTAAATGTGTAGTTTTAAGGGATACAAGCTTGTATATAGACTGTATGGGATCGTGATATCGAACAAAGGCTGGTATTTATATATGTTATTGGCTTTAAGATCCAATAATATAAGTTTTTCTTAATAAAATTTGGTCTCTAATTTTTGAAAAAAAAACATAAATGTTAGTATGCTGAATAATAGCGAGAAGTGACTTAAAAGTTTAATGGCATGACCAAGTTCTTTTCTTTCCCTCGTGTTTTCTGCTTTATCTTGATAAATAAGAGCATGGACAACCTAAGCCGTGGAATTTCTATTGAAATATAAGTTGAAACACGCTAGATTGTTAATCAATTTTAAATTACTAGAATTTAACCTTGACAGTGAATTTGGAATTGAAATTCTACGATTGAAATCATAATGATTTCCAAACAATGGAATTGAAAATGAATAACAAATTTGAAATTTAGAATTTGAAAGCAATTCCTTGCATCCGGACACAACCGCAGGACATTCATTAATTAATTAAATATATGTTTAGGATATGTACTAAGAAATTATGAGATGGTTTGTTTGGCAATTAGCTAAGCTCTCAAGTCCTCAAGCAGACCTTTAAAGACGACAAACATGGCATTTAAAAAAAAAAAATTTTACTTTAACCCATTTCATTATTGTATACTTACACATGCGTTACACTCAAGGATTTGGATCTTCTCCACTACAAAAAAGTAGTGGAGAGACCACTGCTTTCGTTTTAATCCATTGATTTTATTTCAATGGTTGAGATGAAATTAATCTTTCTTAACTATAATTATGAGAATCAATTAGCCTAACATATCTCCTATTTTTACTCCTATCTATTCTACTTTCCCAATCTTCTATATCCGGTCCTTCTCTATTTATTTTTCAGATTTTTTTTCCGGTCTTCTTTCTTTCTTTTTTTCCTTTTTTTCTCTGCTGAATATTCTTTCCTCTATTTTTTCTCCTACTTCTCCCCCCTCATATCATCTGCTTCCTCTTTGCTCATTTAGGTGGAGCTCTACCGCATCTCGTACATCCAATCACTAAGAATATTTTTCTAAAGGTAAATTCAATATTGTATTTCTCTTTTCTAAATTATGCAATTATTTGTATTTTATATGATTTTCAATGAAACTCTGGTATTAATTAATTAATTTTTAAGTCTATTTATCATGTATTATTAGTATAGAATTTAATATTTTAACCTATTTATATATTATTATATGATCATAACTACTACATTTTTTGATGTATTATCATCATGATCATAACTAAGGCATTGATATATGAGAAATATGGAGAACCTTGGTACCAAGTTGCTTAAAGCAACTTGGTAGTGATGTGGCATAATCTTGCCCCTACATCACACCTTGAAGATAGAGCCTCAACCACCATTCACCAACTCTAATGTAGATGTAGGGACAAGATTAGGCCACATCACTACCAAGTTGTTTGGAGCAACTTGGAACCAAGTTTCTCCATTTTTCTCTTGATATATTATTGTATATCATAGTGGTAAGGATTAGTGGCCATCAATGTTATAAGCAAAAAACCCCAATCTAATATGACTAATGGAAAGAAGTGGAGCGAATCATGCCGAGTCATTTCTCTTTTTTTAATTATGTAATTATTTTTTATTTTAGATGAATTTTTTTGGAACTTTGATATTAATTGATTGATATTTATTTGTTAGAATGGGTGGGCTTGTTCACTATGAAGAATCAATCGCAAATTCAAGTAGTCAATGGGAATGCATACCACGAGTGGGACAAGAATTTTATTCGGATGAGCATTATTTTACAATTACTATGCGGGACATTCTGTTTTTGACTATTTGATGAAGTGTGAAAAAATGTCTGTAATCTTGTTCAAGAAATTGTCAATATAGAATAAGTGAATGAGAAATAAATTTTCTTACTAAATTTCATGTTCCTGAGTTCAAGGAAAATGAGGAACAAAGTCATCTCCACAAAAAAAAAAAAAAAAAGTTGACTTTGGGCTATCAAACAGTCAAATCAATGTCAATTTGAAACTTTTAAGGTATCAAATTGTCAATAAACATCAGGCTATCAAAGTTTAAAAATGATAAAGTTTTGGAGTATTAAGTTGCCAATAACATTTTTTTCCCCTTTGGCTATTGGAAAGTGACTGTGCATTTTTAATTTGTCACGATTTATTTTAGTTTTACTTGTTCAGCTTCTGCTATCACTTTTCAGGACAACCAAACAGAATAAGAAAAAAAAAAAGTTGCCACATTATGTTCTATGCATCTTGGCTTCCCTTTTTCATTTTCTATAATATAAATATGAAGATTCTTATCGTCAACTCTCTAACTTATTCCTAAAGCCTATTATAAATGGAGTTGACAACTAATGAAACCTTAACTTGATGTTTTTTGAGAGTTTATCAAAATGCACTTGTTGTGCATACCAATGATAGTAAATAGGCTCGAAAACTTCAAAGGTATATGAATCAAATTTAAAAATAATATCAAACGACAAATTGGTTGTCCATGGCAACTTATGTATATTTTTTTTTTCCGAGCAGAACCCAATATTTATTTTATTCCCAATGAAACTATCAATTGTTTTCCCCTATAACTAATTGACCATGTTTTTTATAAAGGGTTAATTCTGGAATAGACCTCTTGTACTATTACCCAATTGCAGAATTTTATTATTGCCAATAAACCCTCGGAGAAATTTTTTTGATGGCTTTACCCTTAGAAGGTCTGACTGTCAAAAACAGTTCTCTTTCTCTAATACAACTAGGGGTGTGCAACGGTCGGTTCGGTTCGGTTTTTACCAAAATTTGAACAACCGAACCGAACTGCCTATAATTCAAAACCGAACCTAACTGTTGCAAGTCGGTTCGGTGCGGTTCGGTTCGGTTTGTTCGGTTCTAACTTCATCAAACTTCTTATCAAACAACAAACTGTGTTAAAGAAAAAACTATCAACAAAGTAGGAGATTATGAAACATTAAACACTGATATAATGATACTGTTTTCAACCCATAGTGATCCAGAAAATGAGTTTAGAGTTCGAGTCTTTGACTCTTTGGGGACGGGTCCGGTAGGGTTTGAGATCAGAATGGGTAGTATTGCACTATATTTGGTCGGTTCGGGTCGGTTCGGGTTGAAAAATTTTTAAACCGACCCGAATCGCCCTACTCATAAAACCGATTTTTTCGGGTCGGTTCGGTCGGTTTTTTCGGTTTGGACTGAACCATGCTCAGCCCTAAATACAACAAAAGAGTTAAAAAAAATTCATTTGCCTACAGCAATAGAAGTACAGGGGCCTATCCGCGGTTGGGAGATAGTACATGGGTCTATCCGCAATCGACCCCTTTGTAAAAGGGATATTTGAACAGAACATAGGAAGCTCTGTCTATTTAGCTGAAAAACATGGGAATCTCTCTGCAAAATTTGAAGACCTGTAGCTATATACATATTTGTTGCTACAGAGAAGCTGCGATGTAATGTCAAATTAAAACTCATTTCTCCATGGGAACAAGAACACATGAATTATCTATACAAATTTCATGTGCTGGCCTGAGAATTATATCTAAGTATACATGTTAACTAACTAAGAACTATTAACTTCAACTTTGTTCAGGAACCTTTGAGCCGCGAAAAGAGAAAAGGCGCATAGCATTTTGGTAACTCAACTCTGCGAGCTCCTCTTCAGGCATCTCCAGCATTTTGGCCACATACTTCAACACCTGAAATTTTGTAAACTACAGTCTTTTCAACAGAACAAATTAAGATAATTTTCATTTGACATAGAACATTGGTTTCACATTATTGTAACTGCAGTCTAAACAACAGGCATCTGAAAAAGATCCATGAGCATGCATAATCACAAATTGGTAAAAACTAAGAATTTATCACTGTACTTTTTTGAACTTGAGCTTTGCATTTCAAGGTTACACAATATACTATCTCCTGTTGTTATTGATTTATGAAATTCCCAGTCCTAAATTATTTATGGTTCCCTGCTACCTGTGTCCAAAGCATACATGATGGACCATGCCCTTGCTTGTTTTGGATTGACGTTTACAATTATTCAATATTACACATTACCATGGGTCTTGATTGAGTAATAGATTGAAATAGAATTATAGAAAGTCAATATACACAAGGGTGATAATTGGATTCTCAAACCCAAGAGTTGATGTGTTTTTTCCCCTTCTAATTTTATTTAAAGTCATATACCACGACGCTTGCAGCATGATCTAGACTTGGGATATTCTTTACAATACACATGCTTTGTTGCTCAATGATTCAAGTGTGAGATTTAACTAGTAACCAGAAACATTACGAAGATCACACTGTGGCTACGTACACCATAAACTGTCTTTCACTAGCACATATAGGACTATCTTCAGGCCGCATGGTGCAAACTTATGGCCCTCAGAATGTCAACCAAACAGATGTAGAGTATCTCAAAAAGATTCTTTCAATTTTATAGATGCACAATGACATTGGGCTCAAAGTCTAGGGTTTCAGACAAGGAAAAGCGTGCCTTGTTCATCCCTCTTCAGCTTAAACTGATGGCCCTCAGAATGTCAACCAAACAGACGTAGAGTATCTCAAAAAGATTCTTTCAATTTTATAGATGCACAATGACATTGGGCTCAAAGTCTAGGGTTTCAGACAAGGAAAAGCGTGCCTTGTTCATCCCTTCTTCAGCATTATCCTGATTTCATTATTATATATCCAATCCCAGATGTGTGCTATAA
The DNA here is from genome assembly GCA_022839385.1 of Asparagus kiusianus. NCBI lineage: Eukaryota > Viridiplantae > Streptophyta > Magnoliopsida > Asparagales > Asparagaceae > Asparagus > Asparagus kiusianus. Next base: position 441,850 of record BQKN01001102.1, read on the forward strand.
CTGTTGGTACTCCCATTATTTTTATGCCCTTTGTGTGTGTGTGTGTATGTGGGTATGTATGTGTGTGTATATATGTGTGTGTGTGGGTGTGTGCGTGTATGTATACATACATACATATATATGTGTCAGTGTGTGTATGTATATGTCTATATGTGTATGTATATATATATATATATATATATATATATATATAT